>JAXBDA010000473.1:0-84799 GCA_036023075.1 Gaultheria prostrata
GGGGGTGGTGGCCAACCAAAAAGACTAGCTATCTCCTGTCACCCGTCTTGAAAACGTTGGGTGCTTTCTCTTTCACATGAACTTTATTTACTTTAAAGTTAATAATTGTGCAACAAACACAGTGTAAATTAATCAACACCATTACTAATTAAACCATAAAATAATTAATAAAGCCACCTTTGACATTTCACGGTTTCAAATTAAGCCAAAGTTCATCTAACTTATCTTTTCTTTTGTTATTTTTCATACACCTATTAAGGGGCTGCTTAACCAAGAGATTGTAGCTTAGCGGCTATTTTCTGGTTCTCCCATAAACGGGACCAGCTCGGTTTGAGCCTCTGTAGAGACATTTGGGATTTACGGCTATAGCTTCTAGACCTCATCTGGATGAATTTTCTAACTCCCCTCCTAATCCCCCAGTAATGTATATCGAATGAAAAAAATAAAATAAAAGAGGGGGCTGCTTATTTTTTCTCCTTCGTAACTAGCTTTCTTCTCCTTCGATTATTTATCCTCCAAGCATGGACCTACTTGTTTTGAAACAGTCTTTTTCTATATACCCAAAAGAAAAAAGAAAAAGAAAAAGAAAAAGAAAAAGAAAAGAAAGGGTCCTGACCTGACTACTACGTGTTAAAGCAGTACAGCTCAATCCGACTACTATCTTCTCTATGTACTCTTTCTCTAGATTAAAGCATCTCTCTTCCTTTTTAAAGGGACTAGAAAAAGTTCATTGACTTTTCTAAAATGAAATGATTATAGTAGTTCAATGTTCATACTTCCACCACAATTATTCAGCAATCATTTTGATTTAAAACAAAAAGGTCTGTTTTCTGTTTGATAAGAATCAAGTTATTTTCAGGGTTTTTTCGTCTTCGAACCTTCTCAATTTTTTGTTGACTTCATTAGGTGAGGAACTGAGGATACGTAAACGTGGTTTACTGTAATTCCGGTACGTGTGGAATAGAAATTCAGATAACATGATATGAAGGGCAGTTTCATGACCTTGGCTAATGAAAATGGGAATAAAAAATGTGTGAGGTGTATTTTTCAAAACAATTGGAGAAACTGAAAGTAAATAATGTCTTTGGGCTCTAAATTTTTGGGTTCCAAAAACTCTCTTGAATTAAAAAAATGTTGAGATTACATTTTCCGATTCGTGGTTAGTGGTGTGTTCCATTGGCGTGCTTCGCATATATGCGCGCTCCCACTACTGGCTAGTGAGCTCTGATCCATTCGGTCTATCTTGACAGCCCTTCAAAACAAGCAGAAACATTGGAGCATCGTCAAGCAAGCTATTGAGAAAATCTTATTATGATTTATGGCTCCTCGTCAAGCAGGCTATTGAAAAAAAATTTGTTGGACACTGGTACTGTGGAACAATTTTTGGTATAGGTGGACATATAAAAGACCATATGAAAACCTATCAATATCCAGCTATGACTAAATGTTTACCTACCCACAAATAATAGTTTCCAAAAGGTCAAAAATCTAGAAATGTGCGAGACCCAAGTCATGGTTTTAAACATTTTTATAATCATAGTTCAAATGACCAGCCATGTAGCTATATATACACGTTTGTCGTCGTCGTCTTCTTCTTCTTCTAATAATTTTTTTTTTAGTACATGCAAGACATGTTATTTGTTAGTAAATATTAATAAGACTGAAACCTTGATTTAATGCATGGGGGTATAGGTGCATTCTAATTTGACTATCACCCCACTTGCTACATACACGTTTGGCATTTGGATTATATTTGAAGCTCGGTTATCTAGATGCATTGGCCTATTCCAATTTAACATGTAGTGGATGCTTTAGGGTGGGCAATCTTGTCAAACCAAAATACAAGAAAAAGGGTAATTTACACCAACCCCTGAGGTTTCTTACAAGTACATTCTGGCCCCAACCTTTTAACTTAATACACCAGCCTCCCTTGAATGAGAATAACTTGTCTCATTAAGATCCACTCCCTTAACCTTCTGATAGATTTGTGGATTGCAAGTTACTGACCTTAATTAAGAGATTTAATTTAATTATTCTCCAACAAATTCAGTCTAAAAAAGTCTTAATTCTTTTAAGGAAACTTAAAAGCAAAATAGGATCTACACTGCTTTTTTTCAAGATTAGTAACTTGGAATCCACAAATCTAGACGAAAGATTAATAGAGTGGATCCAACTATGCTAAGCTATTCTTATACAAGGGATGCCGATGTAATTAGTTAAGAGATTGGTGGCGCACCATATTTGGCATAAACCTTAGTGGAGGTTGGTGTAAATTACCCAAATGTTTATGCATAGAAAACAAGTTACATAGGAGTATATGCCAATGAATAGAAGCACTTTCTAAACATTGTTTTAGTACAATTGTTTATGCAGTGGGCCGGAATAATTAAATCCAATGTGATTCAGCCAAATCCGCATAGTTGGGCCTGGACAAGCCCAATCAATTTCGTTAGTCCACATACCCAAATGTTCGAAGTCACCGCCTAACCCTGTATCATTCCAGCCATGCCGGACCTTGTATTCGGACCACGACTGAGAGGATGGGCTAGAATAGAGGAACTAGCAAGAATATTCGTCTTGGCGCCAAACACCAATCTCTTATCAATACGTGGTTAGGCTGTACCAATCAACTGTAGTATGGCATTCAAGAACCGTTCGGACTGAACAAGTGGCATGGGTCTCCTCGTGACGTGTGGCTTAGCCATGCATGGTACCCTCAGGTCGGGATCATCTGTAGTACGGTCCGGCCACGTGGCACCTCTATTCATTATACACACATCCTCGAGATTAGCATAGCCGACACACAGTGCTTGCAGAACATCGTGCGTGGCTTTCGGTTGGGAGGTGGTGGTCAAATGCTGATTGGTGGGCAGAGGATATCGGTGATGTCACTCCATCACAAGGATGTTACGTGAGTTCCTACCCCTCTTATAAATACTATAGGGATAAACCTTAGCAAGTATGTTACTTCTCCTCCTTTAAAGCTCTGCCTTTTCCTTCTCATTTAGGGACTGCCTTAGCAATCGGGGTGCCCTCTGCTCATCTTCACCAATCGAGTATGTGGTTCCTTGGTTTGTAGAGTCAGCCGAAGGAGGACTAGCCACAGTCAAAGTCCAACCGGAAAAGTCAAGACAATGAGAGGAAAGTTTGAACACCACCCCATAGTTTCCACTTTCCACATAACTTTGGGTTTTACATCAGTGTCTTTTCTTTTCTTTTGTAGGTCTCATTGTAACAACTTGAGGGTGTTTGTCCTCAGTTGATATTAGAGGGGATTCTCTTACCTTGTTCTCAGCCGATCTCGTTTTCTTTTCCCTCCGAAGGGCCTGTCCTTCTTGAGGATTTCGATCTCTTTTTAGTTGGAATCTTGCCAACTATTTGGTCATGGAGTGGCATATGATTGTCCATTGGAGGGGTGCCAACCCAGTTGAGATGCCTCCTTTGGTTGTGATACCTTTCTCTCCTTGTCATTTTAATCTTTGTACGACTCTAAAGATTAATAAAATTACTACTCCCTCCGTTCGGATTTGTTGGTCCACAAACATACTTTTCAAGTCCGAAAATGTTTGTCCATTTCCAAAAGTTAAAGAGTAAAGTATGAGAAAAATACACAAAAAGTAATGGAAAAAAAGTTGGAATCCCCAAAACGGAGCAACAAATCCGGATAGAGGGAGTATTATTTTTACCTTTCAAAAAAAATCTTTTCTTTGTTTTTTTTTTTTTTAAGAAAATACTACTCCACAAAAGGGAGAACCTCCTAAAACCCGCCCAAGAAATTTAGTCTACCCAATGAATGTTCCATAGTATGTTCATGTCCCAAATGTCGCCTATCATCAGTATGATTGGCCTGCCGTCAATAATGGAATATCTGTATAATGGTGACATCACGGGTCAATAAAATTTGGCAGTATCAAAATTTCAAGTACTTTGTTTTCAACTCGGAACATGGAGAGATTGATTGTGAGATTGGAACTTAAACAAATAATGCTACAAAGTATTCCCTCCGTTCATTTTTAAAGTGTGTGTATCTTTGTAAATGTAACTTATTAAAAAGACATCATCATTATACCTCACACACAATTTTTACCTACACTTTACATCATTCACATCAATTTTTACCTCCACTTTCCAAAATTATCCTCCACTTTTACCAATTAAGGGCATGTTTGGCCGATTAGTTATCTCATTTTCTATTTCTCATTTTCAAGTTTTAGGTGTTTGGCCTCCCAAACCAAAATGCATTAAGCCAAAACTCATTCTAAAAAATTGGCAATAGAGAGGAGAAGCCAAAATGAGGTTAAGGGGAGCTTTTTGACTTCTTATTTTTCACCTTTCTTATTTTGATTAAAAAAGACCTACAAAATATATTCTGCACATATCTCCCAAACACTACTCCTGTTGCAAAATACATTCTGCACATTTCTCCCAAACACTCCTATTATATTCAAAACACATTTTCATCATAATCAAAAAAGCCAAGAAGCCAAAAAGTTGAAAATGAAAAGCTAAAAATGAGGCTCACAAACACCCCATAACTCTTGACCTATTACTTTTCAAAATGGCAAAATAATAACTGTACGAACTTTTACCCATTAATTTTTCAAAACAAACACATATTAAGTGACAACCCAAATCGGAATTACTCAGAGTATTATTTGGGAATAGAGGGAGTATACAAAAGAAATTATATATGTTGGGCCTGGAGTGCCCCCATGGATTTGGTTACACGATGCCACTCCCTGCGGCCGCTCTAAAAACAGACTTGCAGGTGCGATGTCGAATGCCATAAAAGGCTTAATTGAAACCCTTCCTACCACCAATTGGTTTTAGGAGAGTTGGTGGAAAAGCGGTCCAACAAGTGGTATCAGAGCCAGGAGGTCATGGGTTCGAGTTGCGGGAGCGTCACCGTGAGGGAGGGATTGTTGGGCCCGGAGTGCCCTCATGGATTTGGTTACACAATGCCACTCCCTGCAGCCCCTCTAAAAACAGACTTGTGGGTGCGTTGTCGAATGCCATAAAAGACTTAATTGAAACCCTTCCTACCACCAATTGGTTTTAGGAGAGTTGGTGGAAAAATGGTCTGAAAATTGATTTTTGGAGAGTTGGTGGGAAAATGGTCCGACAAGTGGTATCAGAGCTAGGAGGTCATGGGTTCGAGTCGCAGGAACGTCACCGTGAGGGAGGCATTGTTGGGCCCGGAGTGCCCATGTATTTTGGTTACGCGATGCCACTCCCTGCAGCCGCTCTAGAAACAGACTTGCGGGTGCGATGTCGAATGCCATAAAAGATTTAATTGAAAACCCTTTCTACCACTAATGTGTTTTAGGAGAGTTGGTGAAAAAACGGTCCGACAATACATGTACACACTGAATTTTTTGTTACTTAAATGTACGAACTTTGACAAGTACTATGAACTTGTAAATGTGTATGTTTTCATTAGTTTTATATATGGACAACTTGGTTACGTACATAAAAGCCATTTTATTTGCAACTTTACATCTGCATAAGAACTCAAGTACCTGGTATTTTTGGCTCATTAAGGCTCGTGAATTAGAGCGAGTTTAAATCAAAGCTAGACAAGCTCGGCTCGAGCTAGGCTACAAACGAATCTGAACATTCTAAAACTCAACTTGATTCGTCTCGTTTACAATCCTACCGTACGACAGTCATCAGGTTGTATAAATCAAAGAAAACTCCCCACCCAAAGGTCAATAGAAATCTGACACTTAGTTTACCAGAGAGATTCGGCTTTCAAGCTCACTGAGGAACATTTAACGGGCGGCTGGAGTAGTTCGTTTACAAAACCCACTAATGCTGTCTTGTGACAAATAAATCAAACGAAAAAAAGAAGTAAATGAAGGACTAATCCTTGTGGCCCATCCCTGAGTCATTTCACATGATTACGGGTGGGAGTAAGGTGACTCCGAGAGTTGCTGACAATAAGAATCAATCATTAGATCTAGATGGCAGCAAAGTCTCGGGCCAAGGCCAAGAACACGAGGCCAACCATTCGGGTCAGCAAACTTTGTTCGTGTAACTTCTGAAGCATGGAAGTGGGTTGGGTGTAACCAACGCTAACAGCCATCCATAACCAAACCAACGCTAACAGCCATCCATAACCAAACGAGGAATCTGAGAAACCGGTTAGTCTTTGACAAAACTGGCATATTTGAGCAGTAATTGTCGAACTCGGCTCCAACACATTCATAAGGTGTGTGGAGCCCACACACATTTCACACCCAAGTGTGCGTGGGCTCCATACACTCCCACACACACCATGTGAGTGTATTGGAGCTGAGTTGAACACTTTTATTGTACATGTATCGTTGTTCTTAGTGGCCAACCCCAATTTGAGTCGGTGTTCTCATTTAAACCCACCTCGTGGCAATCCCATTCCACATAAATCCAGTTCCAAGAAAACCCACCCCGTGGAAATATCCCTCCATTCTCTCTCTCTCTCTCTCGCTCTCTCTCTCTCTGTATATGGGGACTCCCAAGTGCCTAAATCCTAGGGTGCCCTATGAAAATTCATAAATCTAAACCCCAGGATAACCTATGAAAGTGTCTAAATCACTAAAACCCTATAATAGGAAAGTGCACCCTAAACCTAAACCCTAGGCCTAAACCAAAACCCCAGGATACCCTATTAAAGAGCTTAAAATTCTGTGGTACCATATGAAAGTGCCTAAACCACTAAAACCCTATAATAGGAAAGTGTACCCTAAACCTAAATCCTAGAGTCCCCTATGAAAGTGCCTAAACCTAAATCCTAGAGTACCATTTGAAAATGCCTAAATCACTAAAATCCTATAATAGAAAAGTGCACCTTGTAGGGAGGTATGAATAATGTATTTAAGGGCAAAAATGTAAAGGTATCTTTGAAAAGGGCCTAGGTGGAATAGCATAACGAAAAAAGGTTGCATGGAAGCCTCCCAAAATATGGGACCGGCCTAGCATTTCCCAATTTGGTTTTCACTATCATGTTCTTCGGTGGGCCTTCATAGAATGGTAACAGTGTTGTTTGGCAGACTTTCCCACTAAGGATAGATAGAATGCAGAGATGGGGTTTGGAAGTGAATACAGGCTGCTGCGTCCGTGCTCGGGAAGTTGAGACTCATGAACGTTTGTTTTTTTTCCTTGTCATTACTCTAAAGAGGTTTGGTAGAAGGTGTTCATCAAAATCAGATTGTTAGCAAATGAAAATAGGGAAAAAAATGTGAGGTGTATTTTTCAAAACAGTTGGAAAAACTGAAAGTACAAGTATTTGGGCTCTAAGTTTTGGGTTCGGAAAACTCTATTGAATTCAAAAAAACGTTAAGAATACATTTTTCAATTAGTGGTTCGCGGCGTATCCCATCAATTTTATTTTTTGGGGGGTAACTATGGATGCATCAATTGTCAATAAATTACTCCCTCAATCTCAATTATTTTGTCTGTTTTAAATGTTTGTGTCAGTTTTCAATCGCTTATATCTTTTCAATATGAATCCCCAAAAATATGTAATATAAATCTTGTTTGATAGTTTTCGATTATGTTTATTATTCAAAGTTTTCGAAATCATGAAAAATATTATAGATTGAAAGATATATTATCAATTGAAAAATAGCACGAATCTAAAAATCAACAAACAAAATGGGATGGAGGTAGTAGAAAGCAGAACAAAAACGATAGAACAAAAATCATTTTATTTACAAAAGTGGAAGTACAAATAATTTTGTCCCTTTCATTTTTTTGTTCGATTATTTCAATGAACAATTAGGCATCGGTCTCCTCCCCATGTAATAGATTAGGAATGACGAATGACAAAAAAAAAAAACCATGGGTTAGGTGAAAAGAGTGGCAAAGTGGAGTAACTTATTGAATCTTTATGCGAACCCAGCCCACATTCATTAACTTTAGTCCATCTTGATTGTAAAACCATAAGTTCTGACTCAACCCAAATCAGCCCATTACAAAAGGGCCGGCCTACTAACGGGTCAATAGGGCCTTCCGTTATAAAAGTGGAGAAAATCTATGGGCCGAAT
Source organism: Gaultheria prostrata (assembly GCA_036023075.1). Classification (NCBI taxonomy): domain Eukaryota; kingdom Viridiplantae; phylum Streptophyta; class Magnoliopsida; order Ericales; family Ericaceae; genus Gaultheria; species Gaultheria prostrata. The sequence goes on from JAXBDA010000473.1 coordinate 8,025, forward strand.
TGCCGTGATTCTGAAAACTATTTTGACCTCCAGAAACTTCAAATAAAAATGGATAAATTGGACGGTCCACTTCTCTCAATTTTTTGTCCTTTTCCAAGTCTATTTCAATAAACCAGCTGTTCAATTTTAAACTAAATCGAGAAAATTGACCAAACCAAAAATTACGCTATTATCGATACGTATTATCTTTTAATGCAAATATCTTCAGATAAATTGTTTGATAGATGGTATCGTATTCTTTTTTTTTTCCTCAGTATAAATGCATTGAAAATCATATCAACCAACATTCGGACACCTTGATTTTTTGACGTGCTCAATGTTCTTGAAGAACTCTAAATGGTAAACAGATTGGATCACCATAATGGGCCCAAAAAGACTCAAATATGTCTGTTTATTTCGATGGATCGGAGAGGATCGTTTTCCAAAAGAAAAACATTGGACACTTCTATATCCACATCAATGTCCCAAATTTTTTTTTCTCTCGAATATTCAATTGACCTATTAATTCTTTGTACCGTACTTTATTTTTTTTTGACAAATAAACTAGCAGACGTTGACGTTTTCCCACAATTTTTTGCAGACCTCTCTGAGATGAATAGTCTTTTTTGTGCAATTCCAAATGTGAGGAAAAGTCTTCCTATCTTATTGGTAAAACTGATTACTTGAAATTCAACAAATCCCTGGTTTTCTTTCTTTTCTTTTTGTGAAATAACGGAACAATTACACAATATTTTCCTTATGTAACACGTTGGGATTATTTAGCTACTATGTTTACAGAAGCCATAACCATAAATGCACCAGAGCAGTTGGGAAATATTCAAGTACCTAAACAGGCGAGCTATATCAGAGTAATTATCTTGGAATTGAGTCGTTTAGATCAATTAAACAAGTACGGAATTTTCATAGTTACTCACCACACTTTACGTCTTCATCTTTTGAAGTCCTGTGTAATGGTTGTAGTGTATGATCTCGACTATCCAAACTGTTTTCAACGGTCCAAAGTATTTTACAAGTAAAAAAAAAGCATCCTACATGTACCGTCGAAAATACTTTGAACGGTCGAGATCGTACACTACAACCCTGAAGGGCACTCCCACCCTACAGGACCCCTGATTCCCAATATTGAAGCCCAGTTAATCTTACCCATGTACCCACGGATTCATCTGCCTTGTTCATCATTTCTAAACATACGTAGCTTTTTTATTTTAATGTTCCCTCTGTCTCCAAAATACTTTTCCACTTTTACTTTTCCGAAAATCTCAAAAAATTGCTTATATTTCCAAATGTGTAATGTTTTAAATATGTAACATTATGAATATTGTTTAATAAATCTTAATGACTAAATCTATTAAACAAATTTTAAAATCATAAAAATATCGTAAATCAAAAGACACCATTAATTTAAAAATAACAAGCATATTGAAATATGGGACAATAAATTTGGATGGAGAGAGTACCTAAAAGTTTCCTCTCTCAAATGAAGGGAAGTCAATAAATTAACAAACGTGACGGTGGGATGTGACATGGGTAGTTTTACCATTCTCTACTTTTAAACGCAGGCATGATAATGAAAATGCAGGCATGATGCTTCCATCTGAAAGCCTCTCATCCAACCGACCAAAAAGTCCAAGAGATAGGGAGAGGTTTCACTATTCATGTTGAAATTTACTATTCCAAATGTTTTAGAGGGTTTGGGAGGAATTCGGAAACCCTGCAGTGCATCTCATAGCGCCATATTCGAGCTGTTCATCTCTGCAGTCGATGGTTCAGATTTACATAAGCACTTTTATCGGTAAGAGATAACAAATATATCTGAACCATTGATTGTCAAGATGAACGGTTCGGAAGTGCATTACATAGTCCTAGTTTTGGAGGATCAAAATAAAGTCTTATATTCAAAGAGTGAATTTAGAGGGTTTCACTCTTCATGGTAACTCCAACCACATATTTCTTACTGTTTTTCATCTTCTTCCTAAATTTTGTCTGCCTTTTCCTCTATTGAGTGTGTACTTTCTTTGTCAAATTCAATTAATTCTCTTCTTTTATTTTCATAAAGTGGTTTAGGAGAATCCTCTATTTTCTTGTTTCAGGCTCCAAATATAAGGGTATCAATTAAACTCCATCATCTCAAATATAGAGAAAAATAGATCACGAAAAAATGAAGACAAATATGGAGATATAGAGCGTGGGTCATGACCATCCAAAACACTTTTGGACAACTCAGATGCGATCAGCAGGGGCGTTCTCCAAGGACCGACCACCAGGACCCCCTCTTCGGGTTGGAGATGCTCTGGGTGGGGGCAAGCCAAAGCTTTTGCTTTTTAATAAAATTTGGTGCTTATAATGATGCCTTCTCGCCTTGAAATTTTTTTACCACCTACATTTCTGACTTTCATCCCTAAACAAAACAACTTCATTTACTACTATATATTTACCTCTTTTAACTCTCTTTTTCTCTCTCTACGCATGGCCTAAATTAGTTTTCCAATTTTTTTGTTCAAAAGGCCCAATAATGGCTAATCACTTTTCACTGAGATCATTATTTGACAAAGAGTAAAAATTATGACAAGACTTGCACAAAGACTTTGTGGCTTGTTGTAGACTTTGTGGACTACATTCTATGACTTTCATCTGTGGAAGTTTGGGAGTCTCATTTTTTTAATTATTTTTGCATTTTGCCTTTTACTTTTTTGGCCTTTTAGTTTATGGTCAGAATGTCTTATGAATTTATTGAGTGTTTGGAAAATATGTGTCGAATGTAACAAAAGTAGTGCTTGAGAGATATGTGCGGAAAATACATTTTGTAGGTTTTTTTGTTAATCAAAATGAGAAAAGTGAAAATAAGAAGTCAATAAGCTCATGTACACCTACTTATCACTTCTTTTCTCTAAACACGAAAACCAAAAACTCAAAATTTTCATAAACTCATTTTCAGTACTTCCACTCAAACACTTAGAAGGCAAAAATGTAAAAATAGAAATGTGAAAAATAGCAATCCAAACACCCCCTCGATATTACATTCCAGGTCAAGCTCTTCAGATGCGACTTTTGCAGTTTCAACTTTTCAATACTACATTAATTCTATGACTTGGAAATTAATAGATGTGACTCATAATAAATCTAGTTTAGAGTTCTAGTCTATAAAAAGGTCGAGCTCTCTTTGACTTTCTAACCTCATTGCTAAATGTGTAGCTTCGTAAATTCAACTTATTAAAAAATTATCATCATTATATCTTTCAAATCAACTTTTATCACCATTTTATACTTTTTTCATCAACTTTAACCTTCACTTTCAAAAATTATCATTCACTTTGTGATCCTCCAAATTTCTGCAAATTCATCTGCTGTGATTGAAAAAGAATTCGTAAATATCTATAAGGGTTATGATTGCAAATTTTGCAATCATTGTTGACTAAACCTTGTAAGACTATCTATATTTAAAGATCAATCATTCGGATATTTTCAAAGTTTTGAATAGAGTGCAAAGTTGACTAGAAAATAAAATACAATTCCCTGCGTACATTGAGGGGGACTAAGGGAGCGTGCCCCAAAAGACACAATTGACACACCCTGGTCCCAAATTGCTTACTATCTTTTAAGGAGTGTATGAAAAGTCATGTAATTTTCAAGTAAAAAATAAATTTCCAACATTATTTTTTTTAAAAAAAAAAATTGTTGGGCAAGAAAAAATACGTCAGGAGTTTTTTCACTTTAAGTAAAAAATTCAAGAAATTCTGTACAAAGAAACTTCATATTTTGCTTTTAAAATTGTACAAATTTTTGTAAAAAATTAAATTATAATCCTAGACAAATGATATAGTAAAATTCAAAAAAAATTGCACAACCTTCCGCCAACTAGTAGTTTAGAAGCCGCATATCTTAATGTTTATACCATTACCTAGCCTGCTCAAATGGTAAGACCGTTATAGTTGTTCGAAATACAAGCTCCAATCACACCTCTGACAGAGGCTCCCCTCCCCTCCAGGCTCCAGCCTCAATGCTTAGGTTCGCTGCTTCCCATAAAACGGATTAGTAAATAGAGTTATATGGGTGTGTATTGGCTTTCTTTTCTTAAAATTCTGCGTTAGTGAAAAATGCACTCCCTCCGTATCGGAATATTTCTCCAATCTTCAAAACGAAAACTTAAAAACATGTACTATTATTCTTCGTTTTGTAGACCAGAGAAACATGTTGAGACAGAGGTAATATTATATATGCATGAACACTGTGCATTAGGGGGTGGACATTGGAACTTGCAGGTCAAGCTTGTTCTGTAAATGTCTGATAAAAAATCTTCAACGGAGGTATCCAAAGTAAAGTATAAAAAAGCAACATTGGTCGGCTGGCCGTAAAGGGAGGGACTAATAACGGACATCACAGACACAACACAAAAAGGAGAAAAATTTAAAAAAAATCTTATTCCCCCACAAAGGGATAATTCTTGTTTGCTCTTTTTTTTTTTTCCTCTCAATTTTCTCCCCTCCATCATTGCCAACTTCCCACGATCCACAATCACCAATTCCCCTCCCCACAGAATCAAATGCCCATCACACCAAATCATTGGTGGGTCCTCCTTGTCTTTCACAAACACTTTGTCCAAATGCATCAGGACCACTTGTGTAGGGTGTGTTTGTACCAGTACTACTACTTACACTTTGGAGATACCATACTGCTTCCCAAATCCATAATTATGTCCTCACAGAATATAATAGTTCCACTACGTATGTAATTTTAGATGATTTTATTTATTCATTGTCAAAATGAAGGGAGCCCGGGGCACTACCGTGTCCTCGATTCTCGTTCCGTCCCGACCTCGAAAACACATTTCGAACCGTTCGTTGTTTAGATTCCGACCAGAGCATGTGTAATTTTGGAAAAAATCAAGTCGACCGACATCCTTAGTGATTGAATCATGTTTTTCTTCAACCAATAAACTTACCAGCCTGGACATATGAAGGACTTTTGTCTACTTTTAAAATATGTACATAATACCACTCGAATCATGTTGTTACGATTATTACATCAATCTCATATATTTTTTTCGGTGAATGACCAACGTATCAAGATTTGTAAAATAAACTATACGGAAAAACCATATACGACTTACATAGGATCCACGCATCCCAGCTGTAGTCGATCCAGTTTACTAATAATGACAGCAAATAAACTATGTCATTACTCGTAAACTAGTTTGGACATCTTGAATAATTAAAAATAAAATTGTGTCATCGCGAATAAGGGTTGTAATTGTTTTTAATTGGTTTCATTTCTTTCCACATTTTTTTTTTTGTACTTTGGTAATGTTGTAGGAGAGATTCTGATTAGTTTAATGGATGAGCAATTATTTCCAATCATCTTTGATAAAGTGAAAGTTAGGGAGATGTGCACATATATTTTAATTTGGAATATGGAGCGTACGAGAGCAATTTAGAAAAGTCAATGCTTATCTCCTTGCTTTTTTGGTATTTGGCCACACAGGCAAAGACAGAGCATATGGATAATCCCTTTTTATTTGACAACCAACTATTTTACAACTTGCTAGATCTCCTGCATTATACTTTTCTACTCTCAACTCCACCCCCAATCTTTGAGTTGTCGCATTTTCTTACACCTAAAACTTAAATTTATGCTCATTGATGCATGCCAAGACATAAAATAAAATATTCATGTGTGATACAGGATGCTCCCGGGCCAGCTCGTGCGCATTTTTGAATAATTCATACATGCTTGGCCAATTCATTACCGTTTCAACATATGGATAATTCATTTTATTTTTAGAGCCATTTACTATACAATAAGATTTCTGCATGATACTTGGATTTGCTTGGATATAGCCAGCTCTCACTCTTGTTCTTCATGGGATTTTATTTTTTGTCTCAACACTTCCCCAATCGTGTATTGTCACATTTCAATACTAAAACTAAATTTGTCCTTTTCGTTGTACACAAAGACATGAATTATTTTTGTTTATGTAATAGAGTACATGATCTTGCAGGTCACCTTGCGCACTGGGGACTAATTCGTTCAAGTTCTCTACCTACCATTTCAAAAGCTTACGCATAAAGTAAGATCTTGAATTAATTGTGTTTACATATTACAGGGTATTTGAAGCCATCTAATGCAACTCGGACAAATCCATACAGCCTCTCCAATAGGTGTTTCAAATGCTCACACAATGCCAAGATGTCTTTTTGCCCAATGGCATCCGGAGAAAGGAGGTGCTAGGAGAAATGAGGTCAACAGTTTAGCTCATCTTTTAAGATGCTAATCTGACTATTGTAATAATACGTACAGACTTTCACCGATAAAAAAATAATTAATAGTGGAGTTGAACTTGAGACCTTAGAACAAAGAAAGCTCCTAAGGCCAATCCTTCACCACCAAGTCATCTTCTAATTAGGTTTGAACTTATACGTTATCTATCAACGAAAATACAAATTTGTGTTATGAGAAATACTAAATCGAATAAACTAGAATTGTACTTTAAAAAAATTGATATTTCTGCTTTTTTATTTTATTCGGATCGATGAAAAGAAATGAAAAAATCACGGTATAGATTTTGCGAGATGGAGAGGGATCCTTCAATGAGGATAGAGGATCTATCATACAAAGTGAACACATACTATAGGGATGCGTAAGTTGCTCCAGACGTAGATCACAGAATTCTTTAATAATACTCTCCAGTCCCATTTGCAATCCGTCCTTCCGCTCTTGCTCCTATTCTGAAACTTCGCTCCAAATTCCAGTAGTTTGGAGTAGAATAGAAAGACACTTTCACGCATGGGCTCACGCACGCACATTTAGTGCACTTGGATACCTGATTATATACATATACTTAATGCTTAATGGTATGATATTTTTTCGTCTGGTATTTTTTGGGTACTTTTTACTTTTCGGAATTTGTGTTTCTTTTTTCGTAGTAATTTTTGAATTTAATCATTCCTCTGAATGAAAGGAATAAAAAAAGTATAAGAATATGGACCGAAGTTGAAAAACGTTCGTATAACATAAGGAAAACACTGTTATATACACATATGCCTTAACGAAGAAGTTTTGATCAATATATTTGGCTTCCTTTCAATTTTTTTAGTTGGTGTCATAGTTCCTACCAAGATTGCTAAACAGAGAAAAGCCAAAAAAGAGAAAAGCCAAAAAAGATATCATTGTTAACTTTTGAGTAGCTAATAAAAAATAAGCTCATAGTACTAGTCGGCCACTACAGTTTGTGGAAATTAACCGGTGCACCACACTTTCCTTGTTCATTACTGGTCCACAGCTGGGACCCACATACCTTACTTGAACAATTTCTGCAATTACTTGTACTTCAAAATTTTATTCTCTAAACCAATAATAGAAACTTATCATTATTGATCACCTTAATTAATAAATTTTTGGATTTATAAACCATGTTTATTAATTTCTTGGTCATGACCTAACTTCTAATCAGCATTTAGCCGACAATGCATTATTGAATGTGATTGTATTGTAAAATGTAGTGAAAAAGTAGGTCCCAAAATTAAACACACTCCACATCAACTTTCTAGTTAAGCAAAGATCCGTATTCTTGTTGATGAATCATATTCCATGGCACCATTATAGCTCTCTGAAAACTCCAATGGTGTCTTCTACCTACTTTTTAATTGCTTTGTCCGCCCTTTTCACTTTTTCGCTAAAAAAAAATTAATGTTACAAAGATAGATGGAAGTGAACATATACGAATACAAATGTGTGTGAAATCATTATGTGAGCTTAATCCGGTAGTTGTGAGACTCACACACATCATACAATTCCGAATACATCAATCTTTGCATTTCGATCCGTGTCTGTGGCGTTGCTAATATTTTCTTAATTTTCTTTCCCCAACACCACAGAAGAACTCATAATATACCATTCTAGATAGTGCCCCTCTCTATCTCATTTTCCAAATCAAGAATTGAATTACTAGCCACCACCTATATGGTATTAAATACATAGGTTGAAATTGGTACAAATATTGTTATGTGAAGCCATCTCTGGTAGTTAGTTAAAGAAAGCATAGAGTGGGAGACAAGTTCCATGTGGCCTATTACAAAAAAGTTAGTAGGGTGTCTAATAATTTCTAGATGAGGGTGATCACCTAATTAAGTAGAACAATAATCCCCATGCTTTAATTAGGAAAAAAGAAAAGGGTAAATTACATTAAACCCCCTTGAACTATCACCCATTTCCGAGTTACCCCCTTAAAGTTTAAACTCAGACACTTAACCTCCTTAATGTATTTGGATTTTTTCATTTTACACCTTCTGTTGAAATTCTGTTAGGTTTTAGGATGGAAAATGTCATGTGACAGGCACATGACATGATGAACCAAAATTCTTGACGTAAATACCCTTCAAAATTCTTTACAAAATTCCTTGCTTTGATCCAAAATAAAAATAGAAAAGAAAGGAAGAACGAATAGTGCAGGACCCTAAGCAATGATATACTTCTATTTATGTCAAAACCTTGTACAGGATAAATATATCAACCAGTCAACCTTCCAATCGATTCAACAATTATGGCGTTAAGTTTCGACCCAATTGACGCACTACTAGGGGTGGGCGTCGGGTCGTGTCGAATCGAGTTCGTGTCAAATCAGGTTCGTGTCGAAATGACCTGCTTTACTAATCGTGTCGAAAAACTGAACCCTAACCCGACCTGCTATTATTCGTGTTGTGTTCGGGTTGACACGATTAACTTGTAAACGACCTATTTAGACAAATTTGATCCGAACATGACACGAATTGATGCAATTAATTCGTGTCATTCTCGAGTTATGCGGGTTAATTCAGGTTAATTCTCGGGTTATGCGGATTAATTCGTGTCATTCTCGGGTTACCGTGTCGACACGAATAGACAAACAGGTTAATTTGTGTCATTCTCGGGTTATGCGGGTTGAACCCGAACCTGACCTGTTTACTAATCGTGTTCTCGGGTCGTGTCATATACGTGTTTCGTGTCAGAAATACCCAACACTAACCCGCTAACTTCGTGTCGTGTTCGGGTCGTGTTATCGTGTCGTGTAACGCCCTCAAATTTTGAAACAAGAAATATATAAGATAAGTCCACGTGGATAGTCAAAAGCCCACGGTCAAAGTTTGAAAAGTTCTCCCAAGTCAAAATAGTTACACGATAAGTCAACCGGGTCCCCATACCCATGAAATAAGTACATAGGTTTGAGTGTTATTACAAAACCTAGTCAAAAGAAGTGAATCATTCAGAGTCACAAAACCTTCTCATTTCAAAATCTAAGTGCTAAAGGTGATGCCATAACTCTTTCATGCGAGCTTTCGAAAATAGGTGTATGCACACACTCACGCATTCCAAGTCATACTCCGTGCCGTGTACTTGAAATGATTAGGGTGAGCTCTCTAGCCAAGTAGGAAAAAGTCTACCAACACTAAACATAATGAAATACAAGTGTGTATGATGAAAATGTTTAAGTTATACAGTAATGCCCAAAGTTTCAAGTGAGGTAGACAAATCAAATCAAAGCTCATGAGATTACAACCTTAAGGGGATTCTTCTCAAAAGTATCTAACACGAGCCCAACGCACACCCAACCTCTCGTTCGTGTCTAATTCGTCATATCCTTGTGTCACATGTTCATTTAACCAATTCCTTTAAGAAAATTTCCTCGCGACACGTCCATAGGACGGTTCGAGTATCAACTCCGGGCTACCATATAGGCCCCGTATCATCTTCCCCTTGGCCAAGGCGTAATTCCTCGCGACACGTCTATAGGACGGACCGAGTATCATTCCGGGCTATCTTTGGACCCCGTATCAATCATTCAAGTTTTCACTTTCAATTTATGATGCATCAACCACGTGTTCGTGTCATCATGTCACCCATGCCCCGCGATGTTAGTCTAAACCACAATTCTCATCAAGTTCGATCAAATAGGTACATGTAACGCAACACATAAAGTTAATCGATCGTAGAAACTCAACAAATCTCTAATCGTGTAAGCGAATAGGTCCGGAACAATTATCGAAACGAGAAACGAGGTTCGAGGAGTGAGAATACCAAGCCAAGGCCCAAAGAATCAAAGAGGACCACAAAAACAAGTTTCTGGGCCAAATGACCATGTGTATCGATACACAGGGTAGGTGTATCAATACTACTGGTCCAAAACCTGAACAGTCAGTCAGGTATCGATACAACCCCCGTTACGAACAGATTTTTGACAGCTTTTTTTAGTACTTTCGTGGGAGTTCAAAACAACACAACCCAAGTAAATTTTCCTCACAATAGGCAACAATATGACTATTTAGCAACAAGTTCATGGGTAAAATCATTTAGAGGCAAGATCAAACACAAACCCCAACCAAAATGACTAGATATGGGTTTTCAAGCAAACTCAAAGGGGTAGATCAAATTGGATAAGAAATCCACACACAAGCACTTGAAAATGATTAGTAATGATAGAAATTTCCCTACCTTTTGTGAGACTTAGCTCCAAGTGGAAGATTGCAAAACCCTAGCCTTTTTCTCCAAGCTTCAAGTGAAATTTCTACCTCCCGGAGTGAAACAAGTGATCCCCGAGCTTCCTAACGCGTAGAGGTCTCGATTTTATGCAAGGGCCTGGAAGGATTTGGAGAGAGGAGGTGTGATTTTGGTGGGAGGAAGAAGATGACAATGGAGGGTTAGAGGGAGAGGGAGTCGGCTAGGGAAAATGGGACGGGGGGGGGGAGAGAGAGAGCTCTCTCTCCTCTCACCACACACACATATACATTCAAAATATTACACCCCAAGTCCCCCTAGTGACTTGTGTAGTGCAACATGGTCCCAAACCCCTTATATCACCTCATCACATATAATCCTCTAACACTTAACCATTTTTATTATTTTATGCAATTCTACACATTACCCCAATGCTATTTATGAAAATAAAATAAAATAAAATATGAATTTACCGGTCTTTACATGTCGTGTCATAAATTCCCACCCTTACGCACTACCACCATCGATTCAACGATTATGGCGTTAAGTTTCAGCCCAATCGACGCACTACCGCCAACGGAATGGCTCTAATTCGCTGTATCTCAAACCCAGTAGACTTTTTCGGCGAAGAAATCGTTGCTCTCATAGCGAAGGAAGCGATTCTCCTCGATGTGGCATCGGGCGATGAGATGGTGTTCGCGGCAGTGGTGGTGGCGTGTGATAGTGCTGCACAAGAGTCCTACTTCGTTGATTCGCGCTTGGAGAGTGGGAGTCCTGTTTGTTATATATGTATATGTGTGTGTATGTGTGTGTGTGTGTGTGTGTGTGTGTATGTGTCAGTGTATATGTATACGCAATGTGACTGTAGGAGGTGAATTTGTGAATGAATAAATAGGCTATTCTTCTTCTTTATTTGTGAATATATGCGGTTGGAACTTGGAAGATTGATTGCGAATTTGAATTTGAAGTGAAAACAAAAACTTAACTCCTTTCCTACATTTTTTTGTTCATACCCAGATCAGTCATTTTTTTTATTGAAGGATTTAGGATTTTGCTTTAGGGATTTTGTTGAGGTTGGGTTGTGAGGTAATCATCTAAGAAGGGCATGTTTGAGTGTGTGTTTGTTTCTAATTTTGTGGTTAATCGGTGGCATAGGTTAATGTGGTTGATTCGGTTGTGGGTAATTTTTTTTTTTTTGTTAGCAGAGACTGTAGGTAGAAGACGATGCTTTGGCTAGACTGAAGGACAAAAACGTAAATGCAAAATTTCCGTTAACGTCATCCACTCCTCTTTGGATTCACATACTTTAAGGGGGTTAAGTGTCTGAGTTTAAACTTTAAGGGGGCAACTCGAAAATGGGTGATAGTTGAAGGGGGTTTACTGTAATTTTCCCAAAAGCCACCAATTTCGACCTTTGGACATCAACAAGGGATACATATATGTTGTTAAAGAATTTAAAAATAACCTCAATGGGTTGGCCTTGTGGTAAGGTCGCAAACTTAGATGTTTACTCATCCTTGGTTTTCAGGTTTGAAACCTAAATAATATCGATTAATTCTAATTGGAACAATTTATACGCAATTGTACTCCGATTAATTGGGTCCGCCTCAAGTCGACAGGAGAGATTGGTTCTCAGGAAAAAAATTTGAATGCCGAGTGGGTGCCACGTGGTGCCCGCTCGCGCATATCCGGCTGTCCAAATTATGCAACGGACAGCCCGGATTGAAAGTGCTGGATGGATTTTTTAAAAAAATGAAAAAAGAAAAGGAAAAATGTGTTATAATCCGAGCCATCCGTTGCATTTTTGGATGGTCAGATGTGCGCGTGCGGGTATGATGTCATCCATACCCGCTCGGCACTGAAAAATTCCTCGGTTCTCAGAGATTAGTCAAGGTACCCTAAGTTCACAGGACATCCTGGGTTCTCAAAAAAGAAAAGAGAAAAAAAGAATCCCGAAAGATATAGAAAAGCTGGCTAATAATTTCTATCTATCATATCATTTACGTTAAGTAAAATATATATTTTCAAAACATTAGTTGAAATACAGACAAGCTGGCTTTGATACTTTGAGAAATCATAAAAAAAAAGACAAAAATTCCGGCAGACAGAGAATGTATTAACCAAAATATCATATTCCTGCAGTGACATAAGATCAAAAAAGCTGGCTAATTATTGATTTGTTATGCAAAGTAAAATTCGAATAGGCATAGGAATCGTTGAAAAGAGAAGAAGTTAGATCGCTACAACTAATTGTGAAAAAATTGGCAGGTTAATGGGTGGCGGGGGTTGACGAATCATTCTCTTTGATGTGTTTCCCATTACCTTGTTTGAATCCACGTATTCTGTCATCCTAGGCATTCATATATTCTTGTCTTCTTTGTGTAGAGAGAGAGAGAGAGAGAGAGAGAGAGAGAGAGAGTTATTTGTTCTCCACCTAATAAAAGTAGATAAGATGTGATGATTAATAAAATTTAATAGACTGCACTGTTTATAATTAGTAGAAAGAAGGAAATTTCAATCCACTCCATTGTGTGTGACCACATTCCGTCTACAAAATCATGTTTAATTAATTGATAACCATGATTATGAGGGATTGCGAAATGGACTCTATCAAATAACTAATACTCCACAGTATGTTCAAAATAATATGGTACTCCATCTGTCCCTAAATAATAGTATTTAAATATTTTATTTTGGGTTGTCCCTAAGTGTTCTTTTTTAAAAGTTAATGGGTAACAACTATCGTTTTGTTCTTTTGAAAAGTTAATGGATAAAAGTAAATGATAATTTTAAATCGTGTTGTAATGCCACGATTTTCGAAAGTATTATTTTAATCATTTATTGTAAAAAAGTTTGTTTAGGCAAAATGATTACATTTAATTGCAGAAGAAATAATAAGTTCAACCATTTGATTACATCATCAGAAAATACTTAGTAACAAAGTTATGATTACAGTTATCTAAAATACAAAACGAAGGAACAGAGCTTTCTAGATGTTTGAATTCAGATTCTAATTTTTTGGCGCCTGGTTGACAGCGAGTCCTTCTTCCTAATAGTGCGGCACCTCTCATTCACCTTCGATACATGGCGTGAAATGCCAGGGCCAACAAGACAACAATAGCACCATAAGTGAATAATTACTCAATACCTAACTCCTACCCACTGACACTTACATTACAAGTAATTCATAGTTCAGTATAAGGAATTGCATAATAAAGAACAAGTATCTTAAAACGTTTTCTAATCTTCATTTTAATAGTACTTTTCTAGAATTTTATCTAGATCAACATCCTACCCGCTTAACCGCTGGACAAAACCATCCTCGTAATTCCACTTATTTAGATCATATACTGCCATCCCAAGGGAACGAACTACACTACTAGATTGTCCAAAGAAACACAACTATAGTTCTGTACATCGACTACAATGGTGCATCTATTATTCGGTATATTTCATACAATAGTGCAACTATATCGGGTATCATAGTGCGAATGCAACTACAATTATTTTCCCTCTTTGTCCTTCTCTAAATGATTACAATATTACAACAAAATGACAAAAGAAATAATAATTGAAGGGCATTCTTGAAAAGCCATAACTTGAAAAAAAAAGTAGTACTAATTTTGTCTCCTAATCTTTTTAGAATTTCAAATTTTTAAAATGCACATTCATTTTGGGACGGAGAGAGTATTATTCGAGAAGATATATGAAATTATACCTTTGTAATCAAAATCAAACTATTTTATTCACCCACCTTTCATATTAGGAAGGAGGAGAGGGAAGAGGTAATTTCTTCATTTGTTTTATAAATACTCCGTGTATATGTTTCAAAATGTTTGACCGGTTCGCAAAACGAGAATTTTAAAAATAAAAACAAAATTCAAAAGAATTCAACAATTTAATAGACATCAGCGAGTTCTTTTAATTTGTCAAAAAATTTGTAAAATATATTATTTCTAAATACTCGTTTTGCAAAAGAAACAAATATTTTGAGACAGATATCCCCTAACCGTGGAGAGAGATAGAGAGAGAAATGAGAAAAATGATGATGTCAACAAAATAAAACTAAAACTAAATCCCCTAACCGAACAGGCTAGTATTATTTTACTAACTTTTAAGGGAGTTCAAGTGGTCAACCTATGTGGAGAGCGAAAGAGAGACCTTCTTCATAATTCTCTCTCCCACACACCATATTCTTCTCCCTACTCATTCATTCCATTGATTAATAGTAATCATACCCACCCACCCCCTCTATCCCAACACCCAACACACCTAAGTCTTCCCTCATTCCCTTTTCCCTCCCCTTTTTATTCTCCTCATTTGCCTCCAACCCCCTAATTCACTCCACACCTTAATTCCAACAAACTCCTCACACCACCACTACCACCACTACTATCTCATAACAACATCGATCCTAATGGGTTTCGATGAAGTGTGCAACACGGGCCTCGGTTTGGGTTTAGGTTTTAAATCGACGGCCGAGAATCGGAGGCCGAATAAGCCGGCGGCGGCGGCAGCGAGTCATGGTTTTGAGCCATCGCTGTTGACTCTGGGGTTATGCGGGGACACGTATAATCAAATGAGTAAAGGCAGAAAAGATGGGGGGGTTGATCATGAGGGGTTGTATCGTCAAGACAGTGGTACGTCGTCGTTCTCGAACGGGAGTGTGAAGAGGGAGAGAGAGGCTGGTAGTGAAGAGGCGGAGATAGAGAGAGTGAGTTGTAGAGTTGTAAGTGATGAAGATGATGATGGTAGTAATGCTAGAAAGAAGCTTAGGTTGAATAAAGACCAGTCTGCCCTTCTCGAGGAAAGCTTTAAGCTTCATAGCACGCTTAATCCGGTAATTTCTCTCTCTCTCTCTCTCTCTCTCTCTCTCTCTCTCTCTCTCTCACACACACACACACACACACTTATGTTATCTGATTAAGGAAGAAAACTGATGGGTAAATTAATTAATTTAATTTCTTGGATTTACAGAAACAAAAGCAAGAATTAGCAAGGAGATTGAATCTAAGGCCTAGACAAGTTGAAGTTTGGTTCCAAAATCGGCGAGCCAGGTTTGTGTCCTCAACCGATAATCAAACCAATAATTCCTTACAAAAGGGAAAAAAAAAAAAGATTAACCGTAAGTTTTTATGCACGCAAAACGATTTATGGTGGTATTATTTTTTTTGCATTTTTGCAAGTTAAAATGTGAGTGGGGAATACCAAAAATATAAAAAATAGTAAATGTATTTTTGGTGGAAACTCAGCTTTATAGAGAGAATTTTGGGTAAACATCCCGATATAAACAGATCCCTATCAGATTTTTCAAACGGTTAATTTTGTTCTTTTAAAACTTTGACCAAAAAAATCAATGAAATAAAAGTCCATCCAAATGGGTGGTATTTAGAATTTGTGGAAACTGATGTGACGGTGGTGGTATGCAGCACTGTTGTTTTTAAGGAAATATTAAATGTCCAGAAATTCTACTCAAATTATCTGTGTCACTCATTCCAATTTTTTGGATAGAATTTCTCGGTATGCAACACATTCGTAAAAGGATCCTTTTACGTGTAATTGGATTTTTACGTTTTCTTTTAATCATTTGGGAAAGCCTTTTGGTTGAAATTCCACATGAGAATCTAGTAGTAATTAATTAAGGTCTTTGGTAATATATATTTTGTAGGACAAAACTTAAGCAAACTGAAGTGGACTGTGAGTTTTTGAAGAAATGCTGTGAAACACTGACAGATGAGAACAGGAGGCTACAGAAGGAATTACAAGAACTGAAAGCACTCAAATTATCCCAACCCTATTATATGCAACTTCCGGCGGCAACCCTCTCCATGTGCCCTTCGTGCGAGCGGATCGGTGGCGGCGGCAACGGCAACGGCGATAATCATTCAAAGAGCCCCTTTTCAATGGCTCCAAAGCCTCACTTCTTTAATCCCTTCGCCAATCCATCTGCTGCTTGTTAAAATTAATTAATTAATATTAGTGAAAACAGGTCGATCACCCCTTATCTTTTTTATTGGTTTAAGGGGGAAATATATGTTTTAATGAAAAAGCTTAGGGCAGGTAAATTTTAATTTAGAATTTACTAATCAATCTCATGATCTTTCTAATCTCGTTTGTAAAAAATTATCAAGGAATTATATAGCTATGGGAGTGCTTTATTGTGAATTGTGATTAGCTAGCTCTTTGTGTTTCTTGTATGGATTGAGGACCAAAAGGTAAATAAATCAATTATTGTGACATGTTTTCTATTTTGCGCCCCCAAGTTTTTGTCAAGCTATGTTTGCTTCCATCTAATTTCATAAAATTACCAAAATCTCATCTATTTTCTGCCAGCAGAAAATATTTAAATCTCAACTTTTTCCTTCCACCAGAAAATATTTATGAAATTATTAAAAAAAAAAAGCCGTCCCTGGTTCATAAAAATAGAATTAATTTAGTAGACCTTTCATATTCCCTGGCCAAGTGCCATTTGTTATCAGTTGGGGCGGTGGGTCATGGTTTTGTGCATGTATGCATGATATGAGAGAGAAAGAGAGAGAGGAGGGGTCGGGGGGTGGTTCACGTGCTTGTGTCTTTAATTTTTTTAATGATCGGATTTGTTTTCACACAATTGATCAAAGTTCAATTCTTAGAGGGTGTTTGGGAACCTACTTTTCATTTTTAACTTTTTAGCTTTTTGATTTTTTGGATTATAGACAGAATGACTTTTAAATCTGGGATGAGTGTTTGGGAGAAATGTGCAGAATGCATTTTGGGAGAGAGAGATGGGAGAAATCCATAAGTAGAAGTTGAAAAGGAGGTGTGAACCTCTTTTTAATTTCTTCTCTCTATCCCAAAAAATGGAGAAACAATTTTTGGGAAAACTATTTCTCCTCTTAGCTGCCAAACACCTTTAAACCAAAAAATAGAAACAAAAAAATCAAAAAAGAGGCTCCCAAACATAGCCTTAGTATTATGCTCCGAGAAAGTAAGAATCCGCTAGTGTCGACGTGGACGATCTGTCCTCGATCGAATCGGAGAAGATATTAGTTGATGTGCTTGTAAGCAGATTCAGATACCCATAACTTGTGAGCTACGTTCATTTGAGAAGTAGATAGATCACAAAATACTGAAGACACAAGTACTGTTTAAAAGTAGTACTGTAATATATTTGTAGGGTCATGGGCGCCATGGATGGGTGCGTGAGATGCCCTTACTTTTAGGGAAAATGGTGGGTCACGACCCACGTGATGTCCCTATGTCCCCTCCACCCCCTACCTCACTTTTCTCAAACACTCCACAATCCTATTACATGGGCTTTCTTTAAGGTCGTCAGTAAAGTCCCCAATACACCCACGAACTTCTTTAGGATGTCTTAGTGGCGACTCTAGAACGTCGGTAGCGTTGGGTCATATAGGGCATCTTCAGCCTATATTCCATTCCTCTATTTTAGAGACAAAAATCAATTCCAACCCATCCTCCAAGAGGTGTTTTGACATAAATTCCTCCATTTCGGAGAAAAATAGTGCTCAAACACCTCAACTCATTCTCCATTTGTAAGGAATTTTACTTTCATTCTTTCAAATTAATCTGTAGCACCACTGTCATTAAAATTAGGGGTCGTTCTATAATTGAATGCGGCACTTTTAATTTTGTAGCACTTTTGGTTCGTATCCGATTAAGGTAAATTATCCCAATGCTCTTGATGTTATGCTTAACCAGTCATATAATGAGACATCGAGTGTGGATAAACAGATGATTAGTCGATTGTATGGGTCCCACTTCCTTAGAATAGGCAAGACACAAGGGGCGCATGCGGTGGCCACCACCTATAATTTATTGGGCAAATTTCACTGATATCCCCTAAGGTTTGTCTTAATGACATATACACTCCTCACGTATAAGAAACGACTACAAACCCCCGGTGGTTTCAATGTCTGCTCACTTATAAGAAACAACTACAAACCCCCAATGTTCATTTAACTGACACCCAGCTTATAATTGTTCAACTCAACATGTTATAGAATTACCTCAAAGTGTCTTATATTTGACAAATTCACCATTTTTAATAATAGAACAAGGACTCTCAATTTTCAGCTTTTTGATCCAAAAGCAATAAATTTGTTTTTTCTGACCAAAAAATAGTCCTTTCGCAAAGTAAAAACTAAATAGTTATTAATAAACTTTATCCTTTTTTTTCCAATTATCAAAACAGCTCCTCCAATGGGTGAAAAAAAAAGTCATTTTGATTTGAAATAACAAAGAGTCGATAGTTTTTTATTACGTTTAATTATTTAGAAAATGTTAATTTTTATATATAGAAGTCATTTTTAGCTCATTCCATCTTGTGTTTGGATAGATAATTGTTAATTTGAGGTGGTGTTGAAATGCACATAGGTTATCCATCATTAAGGCAAAATCAGGGGGTGTTAGTGAAATTTACCCAATGTTATTTACATTTTATCTGACTTATGGACTTTCATATTTATTAAAAATAAAACAGCGATTTATTTCCTATAAACACATAGTAAATCACTAAAACCTTCGAGAAATATCCATGTATATTTGTTAGAGTTACAGACAAATTATCATATTTCTTTTATTTGATTTATGCTGCCACCGCTTAAGACAATATAGTAATCATATTAATGTTTGAAAAATTAAGTTTCTGGTCAAATAAATCTCTAAAAGCTAAAACAAACAAATCTTAATAGAGCCCCCCAAATATAAGTGGAACAATTAATTAATGAGAATTTTTTTTTGAAAAAACCTGAACTTACATCCCAATGTTCCATAAACATCTAGATTTTCTTTTATTTCAATTAAACAATTGAACTACACACCCATTATTGAATTGAGTTCCAGGTCCAGATGTATGTACCGTCTATTTTATAACAAAAACTGCATAGTTATCTTTATTTACGCTGACATGACCAAATAATAAAGGTCAAAGTTTAAGGGGGTTTTGAAATTTTCCCTTTGATAGTTGGCCACTTCAGCGTAAATGAAAGTAGTTGTGCAGTTTTTGTTACAAAGCAGACTTACATTAGGCCGGCCGAGTGTCCAATTGGAATTGCTAAACAACAGTTTAGGTGTCTAATTGGAATAAACAAAAGTTTAGTTATTTATTGAAATTGATATGTAAATTCAGGGTTATTTTTTTTTTAAAAAAAAAATCTTCCCTTATAATTGATGGATAAATGGGCATGAAAGTAAAATACAACTCCTACATGAGGGCTACAATTGCTTTGGAGGCACGCAATCATGATTGGGTTGTGGGCAAAAATCCGTCCTTGGGGTTATTATTGAAGGCTTATTATATTGAATGATGATGAGGAGGAGGAGAAAGATCGATGTCTCTCTCTTTCGTGGTCAGATGGTCCCCACTTCACACCAAATCATATTCATATTCGTTACTTTTAATTGATGGCGTCGAAGAACAAAATCATTAGTGGACTTTCTAGGAAGCTACCGATGCATGCATGGTCTCATCATCATCAACGTCATCGCATCATCCCATAGGCTTATCATCATCATACATAAATGGAACACTTCAACATTAACAACAATATCCAAAAGAGTCCGAGGCCCGTTTCCCAATTAATAAAATCTTGATTTTATCAAAATTCTTGATTTTATCAAATGAGGAAGAAAATTAATAAAATCTTAGATTTTTTTAGTGCAGAAATCAGAAATTTTATTAAACTTTCTTCCTCACTTGATAAAATCATTTTGATAAAATCAAGTGGGAAACTGGGCCCAAATTTGTTCACCCTCGCCAAAAGAGGATGAACAAAACCCTCCTATCTCTGGTCCCGACGTCAATGATCCAAACCGTTCATGTTGTTTGGAACGATTTTCTAGGAGGGCTTGCAAAAAATCAGCTAAATCGGACCGTGGAAAGTGGTTGAGTTTTGAGCTTAAAATGTCTATTTTTTGTTCTTTAAACCCAAAGAAGAAAAATCTAGGTTTTTGAGCTCAAACCTCAACCACTTTTCACTGTTGGATTTAGCTGAATTTTTGCTTGCCCTCCAAGAAAATCTTTCTGAACAACATGAACAGTTCCGATCATTGACATTGACACCGGAGCTAGAGGGGGTTTGTTCACCCTCTTTGGGCGAGGGTGAACAAATTTGGACTCTATCCAAAAGAGGTTTGCTACACGCACAGATCGAGTAAAAATCATTTCGTGTAGTCTATTTCAGAATTCCACATGAACAATTAAAGTCGTTTATTAGTAATATTAAAAATTCATCTTCGAGTTGTCTTGTAGAAATTCTGTTCAATCAAATATTTAATTTTTGATTCAGTGACGTCAAATGGCGTGCTATATTACCTCGAGTGACGTGGACCCAGTTTCCCACTTGATAAAAGTGGGGAAAAAAATTTGATAAAATTTCAGATTTTTTGTACAAAAATTTGAGATTTTATCAAACTTTTCTCCCCACTTGATTTTATCAAATTTTTAATAAATCAAGTGGGAAACTGGGCCGTAATATAAAAATTGGGTACCGACATTATTTGAACAAACTATATGATTTCCATTGCTCTCAAAACATATCTGATTCGAACAAGTTAATAACATTACCCTACTTGGCTGATTTTTCGCATAAGTGACATATGAGTCATGATTTATGAATTGAATCATGACTTGGAACGTCAAATAAAAATTTGGAGATCTATTTTGCATCACGTTAAATAAAAACATTATAGATTGAAAGATATAAATAATTAAAATTAAATAATTAAATAAAATGAGACGGAGGAAGTATTAGTTAAGAGGATTCTTACTTAGTTCGGATATACAGAACTCTTCCATCTAGATATATCGAGAAATTATTTATATATTATGAACACGCGTGGAACTAAAAAAAAAGGGTTTAAATAGTGGACTAGTTTATTAGCATTACCACGGGCTCTGTTTTTCTAATAAGTTTAGTTTTACGTAATTTTTTTAAATTCTTTATTAGTTTCAAAGGACAATTAGTGAGTAGATACAATTCCGTATACCCAACGTAATTAAATACAACAAAAATAAACACGTATTTAAATAGCGATTGGAAGACACATGTCATGCTTTAAGCCAATTGTCGGCTTGTCGATTTTTTGTTGTTTGTTACTAAAATGGTAAGGTGATTCAGCATGTAATTTGGTGCTATTAGTATCTTGTTCCATCATTCACAGATCATATTGGAAAGCAACTGAGGTTCTATTCTTAATTTTATGCGAAAGTGGGTTCAATTTTTAATTATGCGAAATTGGGTTCTGGTTAAGCTTTGAAAACACCAAAAAAAAAGACAATTAATAAAAGACTTTTCGAATTAGTCTATTGTAGCAGACACCTAATTATAAGATTTAATAGAAAACCTTCCGAATTGCTACAATCCTACATGCATGTGTAACTGTCTCAATTTTTTTTTCCTATAACTTAGGTGTCCGGGCTAACTTACTCGTGTTTCTGACTAATTCTGGAGATCCAATTTCACTGCTTATTTGCGGGGAGCTCAATTAAAATTAGAGCCAACTCCGTGTCTCTATTTAAGACACAGCCCTGTTTTGATTCAACTTAGTTAATTTGAATGTTGATATAAGTTATTCCAGCATATATTGAGAGCTCTGAGAAGGTGTAGGGTTTCTAAACATTTACCCAGTTTATTCATTTTCAAGCTCTAATTGAGCTAAGAAAGCTGATATTTTCATAACAGAAGTGCAATGCAGACCAATTTCTTAGATAGCTCACTGTACACTAAACCAATTTTGAAAAATAATAGTAGCTTTCTTTATAACCTGATAATAACTGGAAACAAAACGTAGCCAGAACCACATGATTTGTGCTCAATATAGATTGAGGCTCCGTTTGTTTTGACGTAAAACATTTTTGTCAAAAATATTTTACCTAGTTTTTACGAATAGGAAAACTCTCTCTCTCAATTTTTATAACTCTGTACAAAGTTCTACCTACAAACTCTGCACTCTCTCACTACAATTGCGATTAAGAGGCCATTCGAAGTGAACATTCCCGATTTCTCCCTATTTTCGTTCTTGGGAATATTTTTCAAATGCATCCAAACACCAAAAAACAAAATTAAAACAATCATTTTACGTAAAATCATTTAACATAAACAATATTTTTCGTCCAAAAATATCTTACGTCGAAACAAACAGAGCTTAAATGAACTCAGAGACATTCCCAGATATCCTACCAATTCTATTCCAACTCTTGGCAAATTTTTTTGGTCTTGCGATGCTGGATCACTACCAATTAAATTAGTACACTTGTTAACGTTGCCAAAATTTACGTACTTAAGTTCGGCATAAAATTTTATCGAGCAATGCTAGGATCGCAACTTCAAAAGATAACTCGGCATGCAACTGTATTCAGAACTCTCCAACGCATGTAGACTCACATGCATTGAACAGCTTGATTGATATAGGTTGTGTCCAGAGTTGTATTCTCAAATTGTGTTTCTAGATGTTTTAATCTAAAGTTACAAAGAAATGATTGAGCTTTTACTTACCAAAAAAAAAAAATGATTGAGCTTTTGCAGCAGCTATACAACCGGGGTGGAGCAATGTATAGACAAATGGGGTCACTTGACCCTACTCACTTTGATTTGAAGTAATTTCTCATAATTTGTAATCAAATTTGTTGTTTTGACCCCACAAAACTCTATAAATTGCCCAAACTTATTTCAAATGTATAGAAACTTTGATTCAAATGTTTTGACCCCACAATATTGTCTTCCTTTAAAGAGTTGATATTATTGTGAACAAGGCTATTATGCATTGTTTCCAAAAAAATAAGTCTTTGAGATCAATTGTAAAACAAACTTTGATTTATGAGTGTATATCCACCAAATAATTAATCTCTTAATTTATTGATTTTTTGGATTTGTCAATAGAAAATATAGGGAATTTTTTTTAAAAAAAAATCTTGACCTTTGCACTCAATGTCCTATAGCACATGTACTCCAATAAACATCAATTCTTGACCTTGTCGTTGCATCATCAATTCCCTCTTATGTCCATTCTCCGTCCAAAACATAACGGAGACTCTTGGCTGGCCCTTACGTGGACATTTGTGGGACCCATTCCACTTTCACTACACATTTGAACTTCATAAATGGAATATATGACCCTAATTACAAATTTATCCCTCATCTTTGTGTTGTGTAGAACCCTAAAAATTAAAACGCCCATAAATATACAGGACATTCAATTCTCTCTCTCTCTCTCTCTCAACCTAAAATTCCTCCCTTTAACTATATCTATGGCTTACACTACCGAGTAACCGTCGACGCCATTAACGTCATCGACTAGAACTACACCTTACCTTCACCCTCAAAGAGAGTCGTTTGAGTACAAACTACCAGGTTGACTCACTCACATACCATTGATCAACCACTCACTCTCCTCTCTCCTGTATTCTCTTCCTCTTTCTCCCCTCTCTTTCTACTTCTTTTTCTGATGGAACAACCATGACTGATTGTGGCCGTCGGGCGCGACATTGCTATGTGCATGCAGCAGCAGTTGTTGCTGCCATTTGCGGTTGCTATATACTCTCTCCCTCACTCACCCCTCTCGGTCCCCCCTTCTCTTTCGGCCACCGACCCACTTCACCACCACCTTTTACCCATCACCATCGCCACTTGGGTCCGACCCCGGGCCGTCATCGAACCACCCTATACCTCCTTCTTTCACACATGTCTCTTCTTCTCCCGTGAGCGCTCTCTCTTATTTCTTTCTCCCTAATAAATCAATACCTCTCTCTCTCTCTTTCTCTCTCTCTCTCTCTCTCTCCACAAGAAAAACACCTTTGCTGACACCATTTGGTGACAAAATAAAATTTCTCCCTCTAACTATATCTATGGCCTACACTACCGAGCAACTGTTGACGCCATCAACATCATCGACTAAAACTACACCGCACATTCACTATCAAAGAGAGTCGTTCGAGTACAACCATGGCCACTGATCGGTCACTCACTTTCCTTTCTCCTCAGTTCTCTTCCTCTTTCTCCCCTCATTTTCTACTTCTGTTTTCGGATGGAATAACCATGGCCGATTGTTGCTGCAGGGCGCGACATTGCTGTGCGCATGCACCAGCAGTGTTGCTGCCATTTGGGGTTGCTATATACTCACTCCCCCACTCCCCTCTCTCTCTCGGCCACCACCCCACTTCACCACCACCTTTTTCCCATCACCACCTCAACTTAGGTCCAACCCCGGGCCTTCATTGAACCTCCCTATACCTCCCTCTCTCACACCTGTCTCTTTTCCCCCCATGAGCGATCTCTCTCATTTCTCTCTCTCTCTCTCTCTCCGTAACTCTCATTCTCCGTCTTTAAACATTTATTCTCTCTCTAAAAAGATCCTCTCATTAATATATTTTACGTATTAATTAATTTTTTGGACTTTAGGTTTTATTAACTATTAATGTGTTTGACAGATTCTGGGCTGAAATATAGGATTCCCATCGGAAAGCATTTCTCTAAATTGACCAAGCATTTCTCAAATTAGCGAACTGATTTGGTGGTGGGGAAATAGGGAGGTAGATGGTGTTGCCAATTTTCCGGCATCGCCTTAATGAGAGAGAGAGAGGGAGAGAGAGAGAGAGTGTGTGTGTGTGTGTGTGGTTTAGATTTGTTTCCGTCCATATGGCAACTTAATATCATGCATACAGAAGATGGGGGAAGATGATCCCAAGTGCTATTTGTGGTATTGATAGGAATGACATGAACGTTTGTTTGACATTTATTAAAGTTCAGGTGTGGATGAGACATTGACTCAAAAGGTCAGGGGTTTGTAGACACCCCACCCTGGTTGTTCGTAACGCTTAGGCCCTTTGATTGTGCCGTCGCCTGATGATGAACATGTTGGTACGATTTTATCCACCTCCAGAAGATGGGCTTGATGCGAAGATCTCTTACGGTAGCCTATCGTCATTTCCTCACGCTTGGATTTTGAAGGATGTTTGAAAAATCTTTTGTTGAAATTCCCAAAAATATTTTTATTGAGTTCCGGAGTGAGTGTTTTACAAAATAGTAAGTGTTTTTATTCCCCAAAAGTATTTTATTTTTATTCCACGAAAAACCTTGATTTTAGCCCAAATAATTGCTATTTTTTGCCCAAAAATCAACCCGGAACGCATCAAAACGGACCAAAATGTAATCAAACCCGACCCGAACCAGCCCAGCCCAGCTTGTACCAGGAGCAGAGCCAGGCCGGCTCTAGCCCAGGGCCGGTCCGGTCATACCCAAAAATTCCTTTTTCATGCCGGAACATTCTAG
This sequence comes from Gaultheria prostrata, assembly GCA_036023075.1. Lineage (NCBI taxonomy): Eukaryota > Viridiplantae > Streptophyta > Magnoliopsida > Ericales > Ericaceae > Gaultheria > Gaultheria prostrata. The sequence goes on from JAXBDA010000473.1 coordinate 33,758, forward strand.
ATTTGCGTGCTATCACCTCTAAACACGGAAAAAGCGTATTTTCGTGAATCCCACACCGCCTAATGAATCCTTTTTTCACCTGGAATGAGCCTATATATATCCCCCTTCACCTAAGGTTTCAGGCATCCCGAAAACACTTGTAAAACCTCTTAGCAGGTATAGTGTAAACTCCTCTCTGGACTGAGATCAAATCTTGGTCCAACTTTGGAGTATTTTGGTTCGTTCTTTTCTCTTCGACGTCGGAAGGTTGCCGGAGAGAGGTTGAGCATCAAGGCTGTCTTTGCCGAGGCGGTCTAGTTCAGTTCGGTTGTTTCCTGAGGACGACCGGTCTAGTCAAGGTATGTTTCCTTTTCTTATTTTTTTTTATTGTTTAGTTTCGTTTAATTTAATTAATCTAATTAGTTTAGTTTAATTAATTTTGTTTATTCATTTTAGTTTATTTAATTAGTTTAGTTTTTGTTTAGTTTAGTTTTATTAATGCATGCATATTTAGGGTTTATTTATTGATGCTTAGTTCATATATAATTTAGGACTTTAATTAAGTTTAGATTAAATATTTTTGTTAGCATGTGAAATTACCGTTTTGCCCTTGCAAGGTTAAAGTAGTTTAATTATTGTTCTGCATGAACACACCCGCACGTAACTAGTATGTACGCGTGATTTAATTACCAACACAATTGTTAGCCTGTCTAAGTGGAACCTCGCATGTAATATATACACTTGTTATGCTGCCGATTCGGATACTCGAAAAGTTCGCATCTTAAGTTGTTACTTTGTCTACATGCATATTTACACTTCTACCCCCTGTTGTTATGTTGTTCGCATTACTGCATGAATACTGTCAGTTTACAGTCGTTATGTTGCCTGTTTATCCCCAGCCTGTCGAATTACCGTTTTACCCTTGCATTCGCCTTTTGCATGATTAATTAGTGGTCACGCCCTTATGGTCTTTCCATAAGTAGCAGCATGCATATGGTTTCCTAATCGGGTTACTTTCCTAACCTAGCTCGGTTTCCCAATTTGGAAAGTTTCCTAATCCGGTCAGGGTCCCTGATCGGCTTACTTTCCTAATCTGAACTGGTTTCCCAATTTGGAAAGTCGCATAATCCGTTTAGGTTTCCTATGTTGGTTTGGAGTCCCGTTTTGGAAATTTTCCACATTTAGAAAGTTTATATTTTCGGAAAATTTCCTAATTCATGTCGTACCCCAGCCTGCATATGATGTCTATTTTTGGATGGTTTCTATTTTAGGAAAGTTTCCCAATTTGATCATGTTTCCCGTTTCAAGCCTGTGTTTTGTTTATGCATGCATACATTCTGTTCATCTAAACATGTTTAGTTTGTTATTTTGTATCGCATGAGCCCCTTTTCAGTTCAAGGCCATATCATGTTCACATTAGGATAGAACCCCTAGAAGTAGGTGTACAATCTGGCATTCGCAACGGCGAATTACTCTTTTTTTGTTTTGCATATGTTAGTTTCATGTGAGGAACCGAGGATAATTGCTTATCATCGCTTATGGATGTAAGATGATAATAAACTACTTAGCCTTGAGTCCCCGTTCGAAAACGTTTTACTAAAACCCACCTATCCGTTTGCTTGAGTCTCATGCATTTAGGATAGTAACAAATTGAACCAATGGTGATGAGTAGAGGCCAATCATTTGATTGGGCGGAGTGGGTGCCTAACACCTTCCCACTCAGTACCTTAGCCCCCGGACCCATCTGTGGTGACAAGGATTGAGCCTTTCCAAATATATAGTCATTCAAGGTTCTTGGACCTATAACTAAGTGGCGACTCTGGTCTTCGCTGAGTATTCGTGACTCGAATATTCGGTAGTGCATATGGTCATCAGTCCAGCATAGAGATAGAGTGATTGACGTCGCACTGAGTGCACCTTCCCGGCAATGGGAAGAAGGGGCGCTCACAGGGTTATTTTGAAAATTTTCCCCACCAAAATGTGTACTGAGAGTGGAATGGGTACGACAAATGTCCACGTAAGCGTCAGCTAGGAGTCTCCATTATGTTTTGGATGGAGAATGTATGTAGGGGGGAATTGATGACGCAGTGACAAGGTCAGGGGTTTAATTGGCGTTTATTGAAGTGCACAGACAGATAATGGAGGCAGAGCCGTATGTCATTGAGACTTATTGGAAGCACAATTAAAAATATTATCAGAGATATATACTTTACGGAGTTTCTAGACAAAATAACCCGGCGAAGTTGACCAAAATAAATATAGTAGCATGTAATAATTAAACCAACAAACTAAGTTATATTGTTTGTAGTCTGGTCATGGTGATAACTAAGGCAGCGCCAAGAACCACAACATGTATACTTTGTGTTAGCTTTGGTATGGGTTTGATGCCGTCTTTCTAGATATCGTTGGCCTTAATTCTTATGGTCAAGCTATAAATTAATAGGCAATTATTGTAAGACAAAGCCAGCCGACCTAAATCAGGACCAAAGTACGTTCCACATAATTTTGTGGATCTATTGCCAAATCATTTCCTTCCAATTACTAGTATATTTATTATACCTATGAAGCACAAATACTCCAAAAACAATGTTGTATTATGTATCATCTATGATAACACGCGCCTTTATGTTCCAACACGTATCAGTCATGACAAAAGTAGCCAAGTGTATTTTTATTTTTACATAGTTTGAATATTTGATCTGGTGACTAAACACGTAGAATACTTATGGGACATATACAACGGGATCCTAGCTTCCAGAAATGTGACATACACGAGGATATAAAATGTTTTACCTCGTAAAACAATTTCAAGTCTTTTGTGAGACCGAACACCATTTTTCAATAAAATTATTAACGTCAAATTAAACGGAGCCTGAGTTTCACAAAATCTACGTACACTCTTGAATTATTCAGTGCAAATACTTTTTTTCTCTGAGTATTAATTGATGTAGCCTTCATTTTATTTTATTTTTTGAGGTGTGAATTATTTATTTGGGTGGCAAAGGTATAAGCAGAAACGATAACGTTGTAACGGTCCAAGATTAAATCTGGCCTTGACTTAAGAGATTTAAACAAGTCTTTTTCCAAACAGGAAAAATGGGACAAAACTGGAAAAATGGGATTACAAACTGACATGGTGCCACAGTGACCGCTAACGGCAGACTGCTTGTATCAGAAAGCAACACGGGAAATACCCATCAGATGAGGATGAGATTTGAAAGACTTGTGACATTGTGGTCCATGTTGAGACATTTTTCGGTTAGCATTGTCTATTGTCCGGGCCGGCTTAATTGACCATAAGGCAAGTGAGGCACGGGTTTTAGGCGCCAAATTTAACAATGTCTCAATTTTTACACACACATAATAAATATATGAAATATCTATGTAACAAGTGTTTGTATCGAAAAGAATTTACGAATATACTACAAAGTAGACCCGAATTCCAAATAAGGAAAATGACATATATGAAGTAGTCTTTTCAACGATTTCACAATAAAAATTAAGTGGATTAGTCATACTATCGATAGAACATGTGTCGATATATAGTGAAACTTGACTACAAAGATATAATATTTTTGCATCTAAAAAAGCTAGAAAAATAAATTTTAAAACTTATGTGAAAATGTAACCAATCCAAAAGGAAAAAGCCTATTTAAAATTTCCACCTTAGGCCCTCAATTGCATTGAGCCGGCCCTCTCCTTCCCGTCTATGTCAATTCACATATGGAGTATTTTTCTTCACTGCTTTTGTTAATAAAGATCTTCTAGATCGTTCCAATTAATTATAGTAATTGATTTAAGACTCTCGTTTTTACCTTTATCCATTTAAATTTACAATAATGGCCTTCAATGTGTGGAAATTTTGAAAAAGTGCAGGATAATATTGTCTTTGCACAAGCACATAGACGAAAAATGAGTGCGGATAGAAGTTAGTGTGAAAATCACTCTCCTTATATTCAGCGCATAGTGGTCGACTCACATACCACCTGAAGCCGATTTCGAGCTGGGTAGTCCAAATTTTAAAAGAGCCTGGATCAGGCCCAAATTTAATTGGTGACTCGGGACTTCGTCATTGTAGTTGGCCATTTAAGAGTTGGGCCACGAGGTTTGAGGCTTTCTGATGGGAAGTGCGAACAGTATCATGGGCTTAAATTACAAACATATCAATGGGCTTGTCCTCTCTTCATCCCAATTTGGTAGTTGGTGTCATATTTAATTATTTTGGTATTTTAGTGTATAAGGCCTCATTCCGCGGAATTTTTTACACATTTTTTTTTTTTTTTGTATTCAATTTGTTTCTTGCACTTTTTGGTTTTTTTCTTTATTCCAAATTTTTTCACAAAGTTTTGCGTCAAACTTTTTACGATTCGTCTTTTACGTTCTGTGATTCGTCTTGATGAGAAGAATTGAAAAAATACAAACTTATGACTGAAACTCGAATGAAGCCAAAACCCTAAACGTGTAAAATGTGAATAAAAAGTCACACAAATAAGTTAAGCAGAATGAGACATTAGTCTTTTTGCTTGTTCAAAGCCCAAAAAGACCGGGCGGAGATCCTCTGTTCCGGGATAACCTCGGTGCCTCTATGCCAAAGGATTTCCAGGCGTTGGTTCATAGGGAAATGAAAAAAAATAAAGACAAAGACGCACATCTAACAACCCAAACCCCTTCAGCACAGAGGTACAGGGAGTTTGAGCACAGAGGATCTCCCACAAAAAAGACCCAACAAATTTTTGCCCTAATTAAAGCTGCTGAAGTAAAATCTTAAATCCTATGAGTACTTCACGCACGCAAGTCCGTGTACATACGATGCATGGATGGTGCATTTTGACCTTCCAAAATAATTTTCGACGGTCCAGATTTTATTTACTCTTTGACCTGTAAGAAACAGTAATTAAGATCCGAACCATTGATTTGTTGAAATAGACGGTTAAGATGCGTGTGTGCGCGTTGCGTACGCGTGCGTTAAGGTTGTAACCGGTTCGGTTTGGACCGGTTCTTGGGTGTGTTGGAGTGAACCAGGAAAAACCGGTTTGGGGAAAACATGAAACCGAAACCGGTTCTTAGAGATTGGTTCGGGTCCGATTCTATCCGATTTAGAAGTCGGTTCGGTTCAGAGAGAGAGAGAAATCTACACAGATTCACACAAACACAGATATACACACAAATTTAATCCCTTAGAACAATGAAAGGTAAACTAAAACACTAAATCAGTAAATCTATATATGTAGATACATATCTATATGTATCTATATATTACAAATACTATATACATACAAATCAAAGAAAGAGAAGAGAGAAACAGATCTGAACATGACAGAGAGCCATCTCGGAGTGACGATGACGACTTCGGGCGCTTGAATATGACGACGATGATTAGAGGTGCACACGGTCTAGATCGGATTGACATGAATCCAATCCTAATCTGTGAGTCACGATTTTTAGAAAATACAATCCGTGTCTGGACCAAAAGTCTCCCGTCTGGTTCCAATCCGATCCACGAGTCACGGATTACTTCCGGTTTTATCCACGGATTACATGTCATACGTAAACAAGTAACAAACAGTTTCATGAAAATAAAATCCTAAAAATGCGAAGTAGAAAACAGAGACACCTTAGATGGAGCCACAACCAGGGTCTAAACATTAAACAAGCAGCAATTGAAGGCTAGAAGAATGTAGCTTAGTTCAGTTACATGGAACAGAAACAAAGGCAGTTTAGTAGAAGATTAGATTAGGTTTAGTTTTTTAAGATAACAAGTAGAAGACGGAAGTCAATAAATGTGTAACAGTTTACCCCTTACATTTTATAGGAGATAATAGTATAACCCTATATCAAATTGACAATATTTATAAAAGTGGTAAGATTATATATATATATATATATATATATAGAGAGAGAGAGAGAGAGAGAGAGAGAGTCCGGACCTATCTTAGGTCCACACCTCCCACTTCCCGGCCAAATGGTCAGGATCCGAGCCGTTACATGTGTTTAATCGTGTTTTTAAGGGTCCCCGCGAGAAATCATCAAAAAAAATACCGGGAAGGGCTTGATCCGAACAGTTTTTCATAAAAACTGTATGAAAAACTGCTCGAATCAAGCCCTTCCCGGTATTTTTTTTTTGACGATTTCTCGCGGGGACCCTTAAAAACACGTTTTAAACACATCTAACGGCTCCGATCTCGACCATTTGGCCGAGAAGTGGGAGGTGTGGACCTAAGGATCCGTCAGGGAGTCCTGACTGGATCCTTGGGCTATATATATATATACAACAAGGATCCAATGAGGGCTCCCTCACTTTGCTAGGGTGAGGGACTTTCATTTCCAGATTGAATTTCAACGATCTGAACGGTTAGATGTGTTTAAAACATATTTTTAAGGTTCACCGCGATGATTCATAAACAAAAATACTCGGAAGGGCTTGATCCGATCAATTTTTTATAAAAGCGCTATATATCCTTGTGTTGGACCTTGAAAACATATTTTAAAAATATTGAGCGGTTTGGATAGTCGAAATTTGATCCGGAAAGTTGGAAAAAGGCTAAGTCCCTCATTGTAGCAAAATGAGGGAGCCCTCATTAGAAATGCTCCCATATATATATATATACATATATATATATATACGGACCCCGTGTTTTTAAAACGTCCGGATCTCATAGTTTCGGACCAAATTTCGACGATCCGAATCGATCAATGTGTTTAAAACGTGTTTTTAAAGTCCAATGCGAGGATTTGTTAAAAAACAAATACCGGGAAGGGCTTGATCCAAACAGTTTTTCATACAAATACATATATACAGTTTTTATGAAAAACTGCTCACATCAAGCCCTACCCGATTTTTTTTTTTTGCTGATTTCTTGTGGGATCCCTTAAAAACATCTTTTGAACACATTGAACGGTCCGGATCATGAAAATTTGATCGGGAAAGTGGGGTGTGGACGTTAGGTTTGCATTTTAGGGTGTGGATAGGAAGCTCTTCATATATATATGTTTAGAAATTATATATATTAAAAATCTCACGGTTCGGATCGGTTAATCCACGGTTTCAAAATCAAAATCCGTATCCGGACCGCGAGTCACGGTTTATTAGTTTTTCAATCCGTGTCCGAACCTTTAATCCACAGTTAATCCAAAACGTGTGGTCTAGATCGGTTCGGTTCGGTCTAGACCGGATTCACGGTTCACCGGTTTTTTTGTGCAGTCCTAATGATGATGACCATTAGAGGCAAATTTACATTGGGCACAAGGGGGGTCACGTGACCCCCTTGGAATTCCAGAATTTTTTTTTTTTTTTGTGTTCGTAAAATATCCGAGCCATTCAATAACCATAAAATAATTTGGTAAAAAATCAGGTCAATCGGATAATAACACATACTTAATCGAACCTTTCAAATTTTCGTTAAGAATTTACGACTCCAAGTACCGAATGAATTTTGAAGAAAATTTTAATAATTGTGTGTCTGTTATCCAAATAATCTAAATCGTAACATATTGTAGGGTATGTTAGGGCATCCTTATCTGACACACAAAAAAAAAGACCAAATTTAACCTCAAAAACACCATTTATAATTTAGCAAGTCACTTTTCAAAAAATTCACAAAATCAGACTTTCTATTCAAATTTTAGCAAGTCACTTTATCGAAAACTCACAGAATCGGACTCTCTATTCAAACTTTTACTCTTCCCTCCCTCCTCCTCTTTTGGTGAGTGAACAGGTTACCAAATTTGTTAAGTTACTGTAGCAAAGTTAAGAAATCTTCAAATTGACAAGTTTGTTTGGTGAGGCAGATTTTGAGGTTTTGGAGGAGGTTGTATTAAAGTTAAAGTAGAGATGCTGATATTGATGCTCTTAAGAAGAACATTTGTTTAAAAAAATTATCTTGATCTGACATCGATAGGTATCAAAATGCAAATAGTATTTTGACAATATGAACTGAATATCGAGATAACGTTTTTAATGAATACTCTTCCCAATAAGCATTATAATATTTATGGATCAGATCACAATCATACCAGACACACAATTGTTAAAAAAAATTTCCAAAGTTCCTTCAGTACTCGGGGTCCTAAATATCCGATTGAGCTAAATTTTAACAAGACCAATCGAAAAATTATTTTAAGGTTATTGGACAGCTCAGATTTTTTACAAGACCAAATGAAAATTTGAAAGGTTCGCTCCAGTACTTATAATTGCATAGGAATATTGCTATATGGAGAGATTTGTAGATGATTAATTTTGGACTGTGAATTTTTTTTACAAAGTTATGCTTCAAAGGTGACCCCATGTGTGGAATTCCTTGATCCGCCACTGATGATTATTGACCACGTTGGACGTTGGAGAGAAAGGGGTGGGAGTCGGTGTGACCGTGTGAGACTCATCAAAGGAGGGTTGAGATAGAGACTGAGAGAGGAGGCGGCTTTGATATTGATATGAGATGAGATGAAATGAGATTTCTTGGCTTTTAGGAAAGTGATTGGCTTTTCAAGTACATATGCGTAAACCGGTTCCCATATGAGATAGGAAAGTGATTGGCTTCATCCTAATATGATTAGGAAACTCAAACATCGAACTGTACGTAATTGGAAACCCATAACCCACACTTCTCATATCTCATCTATATAAACTTAAGAACCCTACAAGCACTCAACATTAGCCCAAATTAAGAGAGAGAAAGAGAGATGGATTGTTGTTGTAGAAGATCAAGACTTTTAGAAGTGAGAATAAAAGATGCACGAGTGTTTAGCAAACATAGTGGCCCGTTCTACGTAAAGCTGTGGATCCAACTTGATCAGAAAAACTCAAAGCTACAGACGAAAAAGGTCTTTTCCTATACCGATTCCTTCACCGGTTTCGCTTCCCATCCAACCTGGAACCAGAAATTCGTTTTCGCTATCCCACACATATTCGTAATCGACAACAACAACAACAAAGTATCCTCTGTTTGGTTTGAGATTTTCCGCGTCCGAAAAGGATTCCCAGACCAGTCCTTCGGAAAGGCCGAGGGGAAATTGCAATTGGAAAAGAGTACAACCGATGAGGGCAATGATCGTAACGAGGTTTGTTACGACGCCACCGAGGGTGAGAATGAGAACGAGAACGAGAACGAGAACGAGAGCGAATATTTTTCTAGCGATGAAAAAGAAGAGGAGAATGAGGAGATAGAAGCATGTGAGTTGAAGGGAACGGGGAGTGTTGAGGTGGGAGGAGGAGAGCTGAAAGTGGAGATGGTTATGTGGAAGGGTTTTTTTATCGCGTGTGGGTGACTGCAAGTGGCAACGATGGGCTATGGAGTATGATGAGTTTATGGGACTCGATGTTACTCTTAACAAGAACAAGAAGAAGATAATGAAGAAGAAGATACCTGCCGTTTTGAGGTGTTTTAGTAAACCATAATAGTTTAAGAATACAATTCTAGTATATAGAGCCGGTCCTGATTTTTTGGAGGCTTAAAGCTAAAATTAAAACGATGCCTTTTTCAAAATTTTAGTGAGTAAAATATAAGTAGATAAATTACACTTCCAAAAATAAATGCTATTATTCATCAATAATAAATAACCCTAAAACGATATACATATTTTCTTATTACAAAAAATACTTAGGGGTACTAAAATATGGGGGCCCTTGAAATTTGTAGGTTTTTTGGGGCCTAAATCGGCCGCAACACTCGCTTTAGCACAAGGCCGGCTCTGCTAGTATATAATTGTGGATACAATTGTATCTGAAGTCGTTTGAGGACTCGTGTGTATCGAATCACTCTAGCTGAAGTTATGTTTTAGCATTGCTCGTGGGAAAATCAAGAGTTTATTGGCCTCCTGAGTTCTAGTTGGTTTTTGTAAAAATCACATGTCAAACCATTGATATTAATATCAATTAATATTCTCTACGCTTGGGGTTTGTTGGTTATATTGTTTCGATGCAAATTCGTTACGAGTTCGAACAGGAGCCCATTGATTTGGGGGGAAGTGTTTTTTTTTTTTTTTTTTGTTATCCGTGTGTATTTTTCTGCGCTTATGTTACCTGTTATTGGAATGATTATCGTATTATTGGTGTTAAATAATTTTAGTTGGTATTTGGTAACATGTTAAAATTTTGTGAACAGGTAAACTCTATTTATGATTTGACAGTAGTAGTCCGTCAAGGAATTTATTTATCGTTTGACTAGTTTCTTGGGTTATTGAAAAATAACAGATCCGTTATAGTGCAGTTATGTTTAAGAAAATTTGATTTATGATTCTCTTTTAGTTGCACAAACAATAGACATCTATGAAGCGTTACAAGCAAACAATATTATACAATATTATGATGCTCTATTTCTCCAATTCCTACTATGTTCGCTTTTGGTTTTGCAAGTATTTCAAAGGACACGGGGGCTAGTTGTGCGGCTGTTAGGAATGTAACTGGTACGGTCCGGTTATTTGACATTTTCACGACCGAACGGACCGATTCAGCTTTTCAATTGAACGAACCAACACCGACTATTACTACTCTGTATCAGACTATTGGGTGTAAAGTGAAGAAAATAGGGTTAGAAGAATTTCAATGGTAGAGATTTGCTTAAGATATCAACGGTAGAGATCAAATGTGTAAAGGATATTGGGCCCTTTAAGTCAAGTTCGGTTCGGTAAAAGGGTTTTGCTACAATACACACCCTTTACAAATTATTCCATATAAGATTTTGTGGCTCAAATATGAGATTTTGTGGCTAGAGGTATGAAAGGCGTATGGTATGCACCCCTCATACGGGTAGTCAAAAAATCTCATATAAGTTCACAAAATCTCATATTTAAGCCCAAAAAATCTCATATGGTCAAATATGAGATCTAGTGGCATCTTATGCACCTAATACGGACAGTCACAAAATCTTATATAAGTCACAAAATCTCATATTTGACATCTCATATGGGTCAAATATGAGATTTAGTGGCACTAAATATGATATTTAGTGGCACGTTATATGAGACATGTCACGTCAATATATATATGTGATATGTATCACATTCTCACGACAGGACAAAACCGTAATATAAGATTTTGTGGCACCTTTTATGAGGTTGACTTTTGCCTATATGAGATTTTGTGGCTCTTTTTTACTTTTCTCGTTAATTTTATGAGAATTTGTGGATTTATATATGAGATTTTTAAAACCCAAAGCCGTCATATGAGATTTCACACGGTATTTTATAATTTTTTATGGCCCTCCATATGAGATCATTTTTTTGCATAAGTGGCGCAATCTCGGCCGTTCATTTGGTCAAAGGAGTGCATACCGTACGTCTTTCATACCTCTAGCCACAAAAACTCATATTTGAGCCATAAAATCTGATATTTGAGTCACAAAATCCCATATGGAATAATTTGTAGGGGGGTGTGTATTGTAGCAAAACCCCTCGGTAAAAACCGAACCTTAACTCCTATAAATCGAAAATCGAACCGAACATTGTTTTCGAACCGAACATTACACATATGTACTTGAACCGGTTTACATTTTTCGAGATATGCTGAAGAGGGGCCAGTGCCAAAGTATAAGGTGCCCATGGGCCGTAGTAGCCCAGAGATGATTTATATTGTATGCTTTGGGAAGCAAAAACTTATGCTCTGACAAACATTTCCTGTCTCATATGTTTTGTTCCCTAAATTCTGGTGCCATTGTTGTTTACGGCTAAGGGATCCATAAATATTCTTCTACTTGAAGCTCTGATCCCTTGCAAATGTTAGTGGCCATTCCCTTGGCTTTTCTTCCTCCATTTCTTCTGCTGGGAGCACTTCAAGTTTGAAAAATCATAGCTCGGCCTATGAAACTTACAAAATTAAAGACTATTACTACTATGTTGTGATCGATTTTTTCTGCGGCGTCAATTCGTGGTCAAAATGGGTGCTCTGATTGAAGTAGTGATTCTGCTGATTCTTCTCACAAACTCTCACGGGCTTGCAATTAGAGTGGGTTTGGGATTTTCCAATTTCACCCAAGTTTCTAGTTTTTCTTCTTCATCGTCTTCTTGTAATGCTTCTTCTTGCAATGCAACTGAAGAAAAGAGAGGCATTCCAACAGGAGCTAATCCTCTGCATAACAGGTAGACAGAGAAAGAGAGAAATCAACCACTTATTCCTTATTTTCCCCTCCCTCTTAGGCTCTTACATTGTTACATTGTTTTTTTTTTTTTTGATAACCGGATGTCCAAACCAGCTTGTGCGCACCTCGAATAATTCCGGGGCCGTAAAGATAACGACCGGGCATAAACTCCACCAGTGACCCCAAGGCTCTTACATTATATTTTACGGTTCTATTTTTCTTATTTTAAGGAGGAATATGTGGATCCTTTTGTTATCAACTGTTTGGATGTTGGTTGTTCCTTTTTAGATGCTGAATTTGGTCTCTAAGATGGAATAGATCCAGCAGAATTAATTAATGGATAAATCCTTTGTCAAATACAGTTTGTGTGCATGAGTTGTCCCCTTGTTTTGGGGGTAGTAAAAGACTTTATCGCAATTGGCTATGATATGTTTTGTCTTCCTGTCGTGCATTTTTCTGCTCGTCCCTATGCATGCATTGCTTCCTCTGACCATCATGTACTCGCAAAGTATCGGATTAATCATGTAATCAGATATCAATCTCACAAAAAATGTAAGGAGAAGTTGATTTATTTGACTTATCGCGTAAATCATAAAGCACAATAACTAGAGTTAGAGTTATATTTATAATGTTTTTTTTCTTTTAATGTATTTCAAGTTAAAAGCACAACATAACTTTGATATTCTTTTTTAGCTTGTATATCTTTTTTATTTTGCATGACTTAATAGGAGTGGGCAATCAAATCTGAGATCGGGCTTGGGCAACCTAAACAACAGGATCGGCCCTATGTGAAGGATAACTCAGATTTGGGCTGCGTTTGTGAGAGGTGAGAGATAGAGATGACGGTGTAAAGAGAGGAGTAAAAAGATCACTGCCCAGTCAACAGTTGCCCGCTCTTCCAAAAAAAAAAAAAAAAGAGTCAACAGTTTCTCGAGCTCTATGGCTGGTGAACTTTGCTTCTTGTAGCTTTTATAAAGTGGGAAAATGCTACCATACACAATCTTCAAAAAAAAATCTGGCTCGTTTGACGAAATTTTTGTGGCTTCACTGGCTTGTTTTTATGTGAATTCTGTGGTTTACTTTACGAAGTTTTGTGGTCCAAGGTATGAATTTTTGTAGTTACTTTTACATTGTGGCTTAATTTTACTAATTTTGAGGTTAAAAAGACAGTCGAAGGTGAAAAAAGACAGCTTTAGATTACAAATTTTGTGGCTTACATTTACAAATTTTGTGATTTTCTTTATGATTTTTTGTGGTTCAAAATACGAATTGTGCGACTTACTTTAAGGAAATGTTGTGATTGTTTTTGAGATTTTGTGACTTCAAATACAAAGAGCACACTGTGCACCTTATTTTTTTTGGGAGTGTACTGTATCTTGACTCTTCCAAGTGTATTTGGGAATTGGACCATCTTGTACATTCAGTTCTAGTTGACCGATGAGTCTACTCTCACATCCTCGGTCTCATTCCCCGCTCACACTCTATTGAGCGGTTTCGATCATTCGTGTGATATGCCAAAATAGATCCCACACAATAGAGGGTGTGCGAGTAGACTGATTTCCAATCGGCACATTTCATATACAATACGTGTTTCCTCTGGGGCACGCACGTGCGGACTCGTCAACCCAACCAGTTACAATTATGTCAAACTTAATTAAAGGTCCCACTCTACATACATACAGCTCAATAATGTCCACCCAATTTTGGGCCAGTAATTAATCAGACCAAAATGAATAAATGCAAAACTTCTGATCAGTCAATTATTCTTCGAAAAAATCCAAAATTCATTCTCTTCACACTCAGACAAAACTGTACAATATTTGGTAGAACATAATTATATTTTTCTTCACACGTAATTTTATTAATGGAAAAACGATTGCAGTACATACACTCAAAGAAACATCATACGAAAGCATTATTGGGCACACAAAATGTGGTGCAATAGATACAGACAACATTTGACTTTTCGTCCACACTTATCAACAAATTGAACCCTCAGAATCTTTTTATTTTCTTTTTATACCCTTGAATTGCATGGCTTCCAATCCAAGCTAGTGTATAAGGGCACATGTACATATATGTATGAAGATACTTGTATTGCATCCACATATATACAAACTGACATAAGTGACAGTGCATGGATCGGCTGCGGTTGAACCGGATTTTAGATTCCTGCCTCACATTCAGGTGGAGTCATGGGATATCGTGACTTGTCGGTGCAATAGTCGTAGATCATGTGGTTCATACGAACCCACCTGTAACTTCTTGCTTGGGTGGGGTTGAGCTGCTGATAAGCAGCTCCCTCCCACCAGTTTGAGGGGCTAGACGGACAAGTTGACGGCCCCGGCACGGGGCAACCTTCGAGCTCGAAGTTCTTCATGTATGCATTGAAAGGGGCTTTGCTCCAATTGATCTTTTCAAGCCCACCTCTTGTTGCCCAGTCATCGGCTTCCCATAATGTGGAGTAGACTCCCATGGGTTGGAATTTGGGGAAGGGGATTCCTTTGGCTTCGTTGTTCTTGTATACCCTTATCGGTATTTCATCAACAGAAAATCTGCAATACCATAATATTATTTAGTTACCAAAAAAATTAAAATTGCAAAAATTATTTAAAATGTTGAGTAGGCACTAGGCAGTCCACATTCTATGGGATCATGGATATTAACATTTGGAACACTTTTTAGGAAACTCTTACTAAGTGATCTGCAATTATGTCCAAGACCGTCATAGCCACACGATGATGTAAACTCCAACAAAGTTATACCACCACATCGTGTGGCCAGTGCCGGCCCAAGATTTTTGGTCGCCGAAAGCGAACTTTAATTCTATTTGGGGCCCTTAATATATTCTCGAATGCGAAACTTGTGTGCGCTAAATCTTTAATCTTTTAGAAAATTTTATTATACATAGGAATTTTAACACATTGGGGGCTTATTTTTTTAAAATAAAATTCGGGGGACGAAAGCGGTCGCTTCCTCGGCTTGTCCTCTAAGCCGGCTCTGCGTGTGGTTCTGGCGGCCATGTGCACCACGTGACCTAGACCACTTTCGGTGTTAATTTTTTAAAAATTTCGAGGGTTAATTGTTGAAGTCTATTGAAATGACATAGCAGCTGCCTGCTCTACTGTTGACTGGAGGAGTTCAAAGTCTGTGAAAATGACGAGCTAATATAATTTAATTTTATGTGCAACCCTCAATTTTGGTCCCCCACATATCTCTTTCCGGGGTTATAGAACGAATGATTATTCACTGCGGCAACCCCATTGTGGTTGGATCATCACGTCACTTATCTTCAGCTCCATTATAATACGTGGTGGATAAATGGTTTAATGCATCATGTGGCGGAACCAAAAAACACGGAATAAGTATATATGTAGCTAACTTACACAACATGATGATGGTTCCAAAGTATTGAATAAGTGTGAAATGCCGCTGCAGGATCAAACCAGAGGTTAACTCTCTGTTCCCGGTCACCCTTTCCATGGGCATACACGTTGGTTTGGACTGTGTATGGCTGCCCGCTCCGGTTTCCCAAGAATTCAAAATCCAACTCGTCTCGGATAGTGTCGGTGTCCGAATTCATCTGCCATCCAATTCAGTAGTACAATGATTATTTTCCAAATGACAAGAAAACAATAACGCCAAACAAAAAGGTTTCAAATGATTAACTTACAAAAAAAGGTAATTTTTCAGTTTTGCTGAGTAGTTTCCTTTTGTTGGTCCAATTTTGTATTTTTTCTACTCCATCTTGTTATGTAATAATAGTAGTAGTAAATTAAATGTTCTATCATGGAAAACGAGTAGGTTATTGAACAAAAAGATTTAAAAAATTCGAGCACAAACTTTTGAATATTTTGGCACCAATATAAAGAACCCATTAAATTTTTTAATTTGGTAGTACAATTTTAAACCGAAATGTACATGACTCGTCATAAGGGCAAGAATATTGGGAAGGAAGATTTATTTCCGTTTGTGTTGGCTAAGAAAAAACTTACATAAAACGCGGTGACAGTCCCTGCAGAGTCTCCGGGAACGAGTTTGATCGCCACGCTAACCTTTCCGAACAAGTATTGTCCCTTGGAAGCAAACCCACAACCTAATAATGTACAAAAAAACATACTCATATTTTAGCGTATATGACCTACTTTTAACTCAGTACTCACTGATTAAAAAGATAAATAAGACCCATAACTAAGGTGCATAAAATTACCTGAATTTTGGTCCAGGACAAGTTGGATAGTCGTCCCTCCTTCGATTTGCTTGATATGCGAATCAGCCCAAGTGATTTTGAAGTCTTGGGCAAAAGTGGCAGGTCTAGCAAGAGCTGTGAAGGAAAAGGCAATTAGGATGTGTAAGAAAAAAGGCAGAATGATGGTTTTCAATGGGGGGTTGTATGCCAATGTGGCCATTTTTGTGTGGAGTGGTGGTGGGTTTTTTAATGGGATGAGGAGAAAGGCATGGGGCTTGTGTGTATTTATATGTGGAGTGGGAGAGAGGATAGTGATAGGGACTGCTGAGTTCAAGTGAAAAGTACCACCAAAGGTTAGCTTTTCATACAGCTAATGGAAAGCCGTCATTGGACCAACCATCTCTCACTCTACACAACGACCCAATTATTATGGTGAGTTTTTATCGTGGTATTTTCGATATTTTCAGCGTATTTGGATTAGAAGTCATCAAATTAGGTTATTTTTCTCACATGCATCAGTTGGTTTGACAAATTGTACTCCAAAAATACCAAAGACATGAAAAATACCGTAGTGAAAACTCTCCCTAACGTGAGCAACTCCCCTCAAGACCCTCATCCCCATCAAAATCCTGACGACCCCAATTTGTGAGCTCCACGAGTGTCACAAAAGTGATCCGAACATTCACCTCGTAAATCTTGCCGAGACGGGGCTTATATGCAAAAAATCAATTTCATTAAACATCAAAACTCACCCTAACTAATGGGTGTCTAGTTTAATAAAATGGACATTTATTATATCTTTTTAAAGTGTAACTAATGTGCTTATCGAATTGGTTTTTTTTGCTTTGGCTTCGTCTCAGTGAAATTTACGGGATGAACGGTTTGGATTACTGTTGTGAACCTTGTAGAGTCCACAAATTGAGGTCTTGAGGGGTGTGGTGGGGGGAGCTAGCTGCTTATTAGTCTCGGATATGTTACACTTCATAAACCTTTTAAGTTCATTGGTTTTGTCACCATGACCTTTAAGGTTCATTTTCGCCCACTACTCTGTCGATGTTTCAAGTGTATGACTTCTTCCACTGCGGACCAATTCATAAGGTCGTTAATATATATAGTCTTGTCTGGGGCACCTGATGTGAATCAAAGGGAATCATGGGAATGACTTTCTGAATTTCACGCAAAGGTCACTAAAGTTGATTTGGATATCACAAAAGGTGACGCACGCAGTACACCTAAAAAAATATGGCCACCATTCCTGCCTTGTTGGCAAAAATGTTTTGATGACCAGATTGTTAATTAAGCTAGAAAAGATCGAGACCGAGCGGACGAGTCAATAGTTCAAATCAGGGTCAACAAGAAATGAATATTCGGGACGTAGTCGATGATTATGTCATAAATATATGTAAACTAGCTGAAATTACACATCATTCAAATGGTATATTTTACCATGACTTCATTGAAAGTGCACTATTGACTATACAACCTCTCTCATGTTCACTGCGTGCTGTCGTTGCGGGTATATACACTTACAATCTTTCAATCACAATAGAAAAAAAAGAAGAGAGAGAGAGTGATAAAAATTTGCTTTTGGCTAAGTTCTTGGTCTGATTCATGAGCCAGAATATAGCTCGATGATTTTGGTTGTTGGTTTGTTTATGGAAATTATCAATCAATTGCATTCATAGATGTGTCAGCTTTCCTAAGGCCTGATTTGGCAAATAACCATAAACATGTTTTTTGGTTTATTCGTTTTGTCTTTATTCAAATTTTTTTCCCAAATTTTAGTTTTGCATCAAATTTTTGTGGTTTATTGTTTCCTCTCGACGAGACGAATCTAAAGAGTATAAATTATAGTCAAAACCAATTTTTTTTTTAATAAAGCAAAAAATACGTGGTTTATTAGTTTAATTTTGACTTTATTCAAAAAATAATTAATTTTAGTATATTATGGCAAGGTTATAAAGAGAAGGGATATTGCCATTTGGGTTCAGAAAAAATTAATGAAGCCTTTCAATCTTCCTATTTAAAACCTACGTGCCACATCGGTTGGAAGCAAAAAGAAGGAAACTTAATACTCCATTCGTCCCAAATTTCGAGATGGATAGAGTATTTAATTTCAGGGCTCATTTTTTTTTTTTCCAAACAATCGGATATATGTTAGTATGTTCGTAGAGTTATATTACTAAGACAGGCCAACATCGCTCTATCGATCGATTTAAACATGAGACGTCACACACTGACACCTAAGTGCCTACTCACGACCGCTTAAACTACAGTTCTGAGTCAACTTCATGGCTCATCAGTTAAACTAGTGTTTCCGAATGATTCCAATGAATCAAGCCAGCTTAGGAGTAGTTTTTAAAACAAGCTCGAGCACAAGTATCTGGACCAGTAGAGTGAATTGTTGATGGGTTAACCGGTTTGACCGGTTTATTTAGTCCGGGTTGCAAAGAATTCTATCTAAGAAATTGTGGGAGGTTGGCTACTGTTGGAGAACAAATTAATTAGATATGTAAAGCATAGAAGTGAGGACAAATAAGCGTTCAGGGTCTAAAGTGAAACTTGATGGAAAGAGTGTAATATATTCATCCTTAGGTCTTTCACGTCTTCCCCCGTCAACGTTATACTATGACTTTCGAATCCATTAATTAATTCCCACTCCTACTAGACTAAATTTTCACTGTTTTCGGAACTATGTGTCCGTGCCTGACACCCTTTTTTCAACACATTTTTAAGGAGTCCATATACCTCTAGTGTTGGAAATCATAAAAATCTAGTGAAAAATAGTACTGCTAAGGCTCTACAAGGACCCGGGGACCTTGTAATGCACCTGGATCCCTCTCTATAGTGTATGGGTGCACTACTTCTCTGTAGTACAGCATCGATCTCAGCTGTCCACCTGAGCATTTTTAGTAGTTCGGAGATTAAAAAAGACTCTTCTTGGGCAGAAACCACTCTTCTCGGGAATAGTCATTTAACAAAAATTATCTATTGAAAAATACTTTTGAACGATTAAAATACTACACTACACACTCTTGCACCACAGGTCCCCAGTCTCCTCCACGTTACGATGCCAAGACCCTCCAATAAATTTTCCTCATACCTGTACTTATCCTATGCAAATGCCGCTACATATAGATGCCACCACATACCTATATCTATAGGTTGGTAGCTAGGTATAGTACCAATAATAACTCCTACTACTTATCTCCATGTTTCATCTGGTTACTTTCACGACATTCTGATAAGGTTTATGCTGAATTGGGTGATTTGCAAAAGACGAAGAATAATCATCTGACACGTAATTCCACTTCTCCAACTAATTAAGATTCAAAAGTCTAGGTATCCGAAAAAGGTACCCAAGTGAATCTGAATCGGTGAAGTTCAAATTCTGAGTTCCCTTTCCGTATATGTAGCCAAGTGCTCAATTAAGATGGATGTATGACTTTGTGTTGCTTATGGACACCTTCCTACACCCAAATTGGCTTCTACTCTAAACTTTAAAGTATCACCCGAACTGTTCAAGACCTTGAAGAGTTAATAAATATTGTAAGCTCTATAGGCCGAGCTCCTTCATGATGGGCAATTTTATGTCAAAACACACATTTGCATGTATCCTATGTTATCGAGTTGTTCTTTTTTTTTTTTCATGCTTTCATAGATGCATGTTTAAGTCAAGAGGTGTCATCTTTTTCATTACCATTGACGCAAGTCCTTTCGTGGTGTTCGAAAGGCATCTTTGGAAGGCTTGAGGATTCAAGATTCGGTGAATATATAGGAGCATGCATGGTGAACGTGGATTCGACAAGTAGTTCTTAAAACTTGTAGTGATGATACACAGTCAAGATTAAGAATACTTGTAATCATACGATGTTTCTAGTGCATGATTCCTTCTGGTGATTTTTATCCATTCAGGGATTTTTCCACGTATATCGCTGCGTTCATTATCTGATTATTTTTCCGTTGTGTGATTGGTAAAGATATTGATTGCGGGTTGAGTATCAAAAGGGATCAGAACATCGCAAATCGATAAACCTAGGTTCTAGGGTTTTTCAAATATTTCTGCAGTAAATCAAGTAGATTGGAGATGATCCAATAAAATTCATTTTACTGGTATAATTTGAAATTTATTTGCCATTCAATTTCGCAAGAACAATGTACTTCGTCACTGAATTATTAATTTCCGATTGATTTGACTTTTTCAGGATTAATCAGTCATCTATTTGAAGAACACAGTACTTCGAGGCCCCGTTCCTAAATGAGGACAGAAGGTAATTCACAATTGTATTCTAATGTAGGAGTATTTGTTTTCTAAAATAATTTAGTGGCGGTTTAGAAAACGTCCCTAAAGGTTTATTTGGGTAAAAAAGCTAGCAAAGGTTTCGAACCCATAACAATCCAAATGTTACCCAAATACAAATACCCATGTTAATTGCAAATATTTATATGTTGGTTATATCTTCTTCTATTGTTTTTTTATAAAGTTTTACCACTATTTTGTAACCGCGATTAGTAAATACTGTTAAAAACTACCTTTTGTGGTAGTTTGTTATTATCACTGGCAATACAATAACGAGAAAACAAACACTTTGAAACTACTTTACAACCACCAATCTTACAGTGTCATGCAGGATGTGTCCCTAGTATTTACACAATAACCCCTTTTACCGAAGTTCTTCACTATTCTCGGTAATAAAACCGCCGGCAAAACCCAAATTTGTCGTCGTGTTATATATTAATCATTAGCATGATCCCTCCAGATAATTATTAACGCGTAATTATCTATAGGTCATCTGGGCATGGAGTTAAATTTATAACTTAGTGCTAGCTTTATTCAGTTCATCACTGCTGTCTAACTTTATAACTTGGCATTATAAGCCTAAGCAAACCTCAATAAATTTTGGAGGACCTGAAGCCTAAACTTTGCCCCAACTTTACCATTTTTTTTCTCATGGTTTTGGAGAGTTGCTGATTGGTGTAGTAAATAATATAATGTGGGAAGTGAGTGTGAAAGCGGTTTTCGCAAACATATTACATGACTGAAATTTTTAATAGCAAGGATTGATACCGGGATAGAGAGTACTAAAGTAAAATATGACGTAGATGTAGAGTACTTCTCCAAAAGCAAAAACATTGTAGAAAGACATGAATATATATGCCAAGAAAAAAAAAATTAAACAAAAAGGTAATTTAAAATTGCGTGTTATCTTTAAAATTGTAAACTTGGCTTTCAATTGTATAGAAAATCCTGTTTCTATAATAGCAAAGGCTCAATCATGCACCATTTAATCTACACCTGTTTACAGCCAAGAGAAGGGATAGATATTAGACATCCGACGGAGGATTTGTGAATGAGTCCAAGATTGGGCCCCACAAACTAGTGGGCCTAACATCTACTCCACGGTTGAGGTTGGCACTTGCCAGCTGGAATAGGCCCCCCCAACTTCCAAAAACAAAAATAATGGAAAAATCTAACATCAGTCACTAAAAATCAGCCAAAAACAAAAATGTACGTGAAAGTATATTATGAAGTATAAAAGATAAATTGTAGTGTTTTTTTTTTGTCTTCTTGTATGCTTCTTGTCAGCCCATTGAACTTATAATAGAAGGATCTAAAAATAATCTCACCATCTCAATTTGTTTCTTTTTTTATTTATTTTTAATATTCGCAGTTTTTTTTTTCGTTACTTATATCTTTTACTAATTTATAATCTTTTTTAGAATTTGCTTTGAATACGATGACCAAACAAGATTCAAATTGCATATATTTAGCGACATATAGTATATTTTCAAATAAACCAAGGTCTTGTTGCCTAGTTGTTATCTTCTGCTTCTTCCACAAGCGAGACCAGGATTCGAGCTTCGGCAGAGACGTTTGGAATTTAGAGCTATGGATAGCTTCTCGACCCCCTCTCGACTAACTCACTAACTCCCCCGCTAATCCCCGCTGATGTATATCGAATGACAAAAAAATAGTATATTTTCAAATAAGAGTAATTAAAACTGGCATGAACATCGAAAATTGAATAGAGGAAGTAGAGAGTTTCCGCGCAAGTGGTGGCTAGCAGCTAGTTCATGCGGTAGAATTTTTGGATGCCCCACACTGCATTTCGGATCGAGTCCCATTAAAACATATATATTCTTGGATAAAGCTTGCTAAAGTGTGCACGTGGCAGCTCCTAAACCAATCAGTGTCTTCCTTTAGCTGATAAATTTAAGAATGTAGAACTGAAATATGGAATTCGAGATTTTCCTCTCTTTTTTTCCCTCTTATGAAAGGTCAGAATGGATCTGAATTGATGAATAGTTGGGCTGGGCCGGGCCTACTAAACAGGGCCCTGCGCAACTTATTGTTAAAGACAAACAGATCACTTTTCTTGTGTCATCGACATGGAAAGCCCTAAAAAGAGCCAAATTGCGCCACGTGGAACACCAACTTGTGTACACACCACGTTTATTCCGGTGTTTCGAGCCCTAACAGCAGTACCATTTTAATGTTATGGCCACGTGGCTTGACCTCATTGGATGGTGGGAGTTTGATAGGTACGAATTGGGCTTCGTAGCAATCCTAACGCCTGTACTATAGTAAATACGGGGGCCCAATAAGACGTATTACCAGACAACAAGAACTGATATAACTAGACTAGATTAGTTCAGGTCCAAACGTAGGAAACTTTATCACAAGATGCGAGAAATTATTATTTCTTTCGGAGTACCGGCACGTGATGTTACCAAAATTTTTTTACTCCACTACCAATTATGTGGTTCATACATAAATATGTGATGAAAAGATTCCTGGAGAATCACGTGCCGCCGTAGGGATGATAATTAATCTCAACCGAATCGTTGGTTGACCATACTGTACCGAACCGAAGTATTAACCTTGGTTTTGGTTATAGTTTTGATAAATAGAAAACCGGTGGTTTTGGTTATGATTTTCGTTTTAAGTAAATGTTTCATTTTGGTTTTACCAATAACTGAACCAAACCGCACCATTCCCACCCTTCTTGCCGGTTCTCTTGGAGCACTGACTAACTTTTCTACTAATGATGCGGCTCTTAGCCCATCTAGTTGAACCCATTAGCTTTCAAGGGGAAGGTTTGCACTTTGTTTGGTTAAGTTCTCAAAACCGGTTCTCTCTTTTTCAAGTGGTCCCCACCACATGCAACACATGAGTTTCTCTCTCCTTCCCATTTTTGGAAATGCTAGTATGGTTCACATTTTGTACAAAATGGATCTGTGGGGCCCACTTCAAAGACTCACACAAATGATCCAAGCCGTTCATTAGTTCTAAAATTCTTCTTTGAGTCATCCAGAAAAAAATCAGGTCAATCGTATAATTTTAAGAATTTGATCAAGTTGTCTAACTTTCTTTCAAACTTCTGTCAAAATTTAGGATCCTAAATTGTGAATGAATAATTAGAAGATGGATCAACTACTTATAATTTTTTGAATGACCTGATTTTTTAGGACTGAGTCAAAAAATAATTTAAAAAATTAATGACCGGCGCGGATCATTTGTGTGGGTCTTCAAAGTGGGCCTCACATATCCATTTTGTACAAAATGTGAACTATACTAGCATTTCCAAAAATGGGGAGGAGAGAGAAACTCATGTGTTGCATGTGGTGGGGACCACTTGAAAAAGAGAGAACCGGTTTTGAGAACTTAACCAAACAAAGCCTTGGACTTCAAGTCTATGGAAAAACTTCAAATTTCTTTTGATTTTTAACACACTAACTTTCCCGCTAATACACCCTTCTTGCCGGTTCTCTTGGAGCACTGACTAACCTTTCTACTAAAGATGCGGCTCTTAGCCCATCTAGTTGAACCCATTAGCTTTTAAGGGGAAGGTCTGGAGTTCGAGTCTATGGAAAAACTTCAAATTTCTTTTGATTTTTAACACACTAACTTTCCCGCTAATACACCGCTGATGTAAACCCTTACCCTTTGAACTTTACAAGAATCGGGTTGCAACACTCCTCGTGGTTAGGTAACTTTTGTTTGGTTCACTTAAGTGATCAGATTTTTCTTGCCTCGACTTTTAAGTATTTTATTTTTCTGGTTCATCAGTACGTCAGGTTAGAAAGACGAAAAAATATGAACGAACTTTAAAAAGGTACTACTTCACGAAAATCTAACACTATCTGAATATTTTCCAACATTTTTCTAATATATTTTTTTGGAGCAACGGAAATTCAACATTTTTCTAATATGGTTCATTGTTTACAACTTCTCCAATTTCTTCCATGCAAGACGAATCAAAAGGTCCTAGAAGAGAGACCAGAAGTTTAGAAAGTTCAAACAGAGACGAAACTGTAGCTGGGTTTTCACTACGGTAATTTTCATTATTTTACCGCAAGTCATTTTCCTCATATATGTCACAAAAACACCATTTAGAAGAAACAACACTCACTTTTAACTACAATGGAAAAAGGGTGTTTTTAGTAAAAACTCAGTCTAAATCTAACTAAAAGCCAAAAAGTTGAAGTACTACAGTTTGCGTATTAAAATGAGGCTTGCTAGTTACTTCTTCTGTCCTAATTTGTTTGTCCAATTTCACTATTTGGGACCTCTTACAAAATTGTCTATTTTTTACAATTTATAATAATTTTTTGTATGCAATATGAATTTTTTTTAATATATCTCAATTACCTCTATTAAACAAAAATTTCAAAATTATATAAAACATTATAGATTGTGAGATATAAATAATTAATTTTTTAAGGGCACGTATATAGAAATATAATACAAATTGGGATGGAGGGAGTAACAAGCGAGGAGGCTATGGTTTTTACCCGTTGGAAAAGATGTTTACTTCTTGTGATAAAACCAAAAATATGAATACAAAAAATCGGAACGTAAAACCTGAAAATCAATGAGAATGAAATGGTGATTAAGGCGAGTATTGCACTCAGTACTTAAAACAGATTCGTCCCCTCTACGGTGCTTCCAGTTTGCATGAACGTCTATCCCCCAACACTACTTGATCGAACTTCCCACATAAACAGCACTACAATCGATGGGTCTATTGAAACCAAACTTGTTTTGTACTCTTTCCAATAAAAAAACTCTGACTCAATGAAAGTTTCAGAAAAAAATCAACACTTGAAAATGAATGAAACTTGTCATATACATAGACTAACTGGTGACTCTACGAATAGTCACCAGGGAGAAGAGACACCTATGTTCACGAAAGGACGCGTTCGTCCACAGCGAACATGTGTCAATGAAAAGATGCAACTCCAAATCCAATCAATTCTTTTTCACACTTAAAATAAAATATTACATCCAAAATATTTTTCCAACATCACCCCCCTAATTATACTTGTAGAAATCAGTATTCAACCTACATGAGGTGAAAGAAAAAGGAAATATGGCTGTGCTCAAACACACAGAGTATGGATGAGACTCTTTGATGTATTTAAGTAATTTACAAGCCTATTTGGCCATTTAATTTTAACCATCCCACATGAAATTAGGAGCCCTTTTATTGGGAACGGTTAAAGGTGAGGAGTAGCTAAGGTAGGACAAGTACTTTTCAATTACTCATTGTGTTTGGCTATTTTCCAAGGTATATTATCAAATGCAGGAATGCAAGAAAAAACTTGTAATTATCTTTTTAAGAATTTTCCTAAAGGAATATTATTGAATGTAGGAATGCAAAAAAAAACTTGTAATTAACTAATTATCATTTTAAGAATTTGAAGCACAAGAGCCAAACTCTCAGGCGTTTGTGTTGTATTTGCATTCTTGTATTTTCTCAGGGTGTAAATTTGCCACCACCGGCCTGTCCTTCTTTTCCCATTGCATCTCTGTTTTTATCCCTCCAAGAAATTCAGATTAAACAAATCACATTTCTAATCAAACTTTTTTTTTTTTTTTTTATCTTCCCATCTCTTCATATTCCATGTTTGACTCCTTTCCCCAATCAGTCCACTCTTCTATTTGGGTACTTCCGGATACAACCGGGAATTATTTGGAGCTTTGGGCTTTTAGCTCCGATTTCCTGAAACTCATCAAAAACACCTCGCCCAAAAGTGATAAAATTGAGCGAGATAAGCCCTGTTATTAACACTATTGAGAGCTTATCACTCAGATAACTATGAATATCGTGGCATTAAGAAAAGTAGTCGTGGCATTTGTCGCCACCCTTATTAATATAACTAATCATCGATTACAAGGTTAACATCACTTTTAGCTACCTGGGTGAGAATGAGAAGAAATGGGTGTGATTTGATTTCACACACGGGTGAGAAAAGAATAGTCCAACAAATACAAGAGGAATAACACACAGGTGGAATTAATAGTATCTAACTTTTGTGCCACATCCGCTAACTAAAAAAATTTAATACGTGGTGCAAATCTGGTTGATCGATTTGGCGGGTAAACTTGAGCTTTCAAACACAAGATATAATTTAGAACGTCCTAGGTTTAATTAGGATAGGCAGTAGACAGCCTGTATTCCCTTTCAAATAAAACAATTTGGGGTAATCGATTTGACCATGCAACAACAGATACCCATCTAAAGTGTCCTACTAATTAAAATGGTGGTTACATGCTTCCATTTTTGTCTCAATTATTTAGCTTTCTGTACTTATGGAGGAATAACATATATGTCAAATAACGAAGAAATAATAATAATAACAACGATTAGATAGCTATCGAATTTAATAATGATATTGGATAATTACTTCATCACACTAGGCATAATTGAGTTCCTAGGCATAATTGAGTTCGAGTCATCGAAGTCAGCAAACGTAAGTCCCTGTTTGCCTTTTTTGTAGGCCTGTCAATGGACCGAATTCAATCCGGATCCAAACCGAAATATCACGTGACAAGAACTTCTTTTATTCCATTATTTTAAATGAAAAATTTAGAATCGGACAACGGTCCCGTGGATGCACCTTTACTTAGGTGCTGCAACCAAATACATAATTAAAGCCGGCGTCTTGTAATGTTTATTGAATTATTGTGGTTAACAATGTGTAGGTCATCAGGGTTTCCAAACAGAATTGTGAGATGGTATTGCGTCGATATCTAGCTTGGAATAATTGAGCGGCCGTGCAGTTTGGATTTAGACATGTAATGTGAGAGTGTGTGTGTGAAATTCAACTCATTCATGGTATCTGGAAGGTTGCTATCCAAACCAGCTTCTCCACTCATCAAAACTTAATTAGTGGGTCCATCCATGGCTATGGCCAATGATTCATGTGTGATCTTGGGAAACTTTATTATCCCAAAATTTTAATTATAAGAAAACTAATGCAAAAAATGTGTGTTACTGTCTGCAGACTCATATATAAATTTATTGAGATTGGTGGTCCAATGCTCTTGACGTCTATTGCGAAATTGGCTTGCTTTTGAATTTTGATAAGTAACATTTGTAATTTTTTTTACTTACCAAAAAAAAGAACAAACATTTATAATGCTTTAGAGTTTAATGTGCTAGTATAACACACATCCTCTTTACATGTGTGTTTTTTTTTTTTAATTTGATCTGGTTTATCATCGAACAAATGAAATTAAACCCTGGTCATATCAACCTTTTATTGATACAAAATTTTGTTTGCTTTAGTTTATCATGGGTAGGGCTGTAAATGAACTGGGCCGTTCGTGAACTATTCGAGGCTCGGTTCGGTAAGAGCTCGTTCGAGTTCGATTCGACTACTAAACGAACTGAACTTGAACTTCAATATTAGGCTCGTTCTATAAATGAGCCAAACGTGAACCTAAGTGGATTCGGCTCGGTTAGGCTGGCGAACCTGGGGTCAAAATATAATTAATAATACTTTAGGGGTCTACCTATAAATATTTTATAGTTTGAGGGATTTAGTTCTCAATATTTTTTTCTTGTGTTGTTTTTCTTTCGATTTCTTCATTATTGTGGTAGATCTGTTTGTTTACTTTTGATTTCTTGATTATTGTGGTAGATCTGCATGTAACATTGTTTTGAAGCATGTCTCTTTCCTTTCTCAGTTTGTGTTTTAAATTGCTAACGAGCCCTACCGAGCTGGATTCGAGCCTGAATTCGAGCCTAAATTCGGCTCGATTCAGCTCATTTGAGTTTAACGAGCCCTACCGAGCTGGATTCGAGCCTAAATTTGGCTCGATTCGGCTCGTTTGAGTTTAACGAGCCCGAGCTTCGAAATTTTTTCACGAGCCGAACTCGAGCTCACTTGTCTAGGCTCGAATCAAACCCGAGCCGAACTCATACCTTACCGAACTGATCCCGAACCTCATAGGGTTCGGCTCGATTCGGCTCGTTTATAGCCCTAATCATGGGTATTGGGGTGGTGGGTATGGCAGCAAAGGACGTAGGAGGGGATGGAGTGACGGCTAATGATGGTGATCGATGAGTCAATGAAGAGAAACATTAGGTCTATATAGGGGTGAGCATGGATCGGATTGGTTTGGTTTTGTAGTAAACCAAGAACCAAACCACTACCTACGGATTATGAATTTGGAGAACCAACCCATAAAAGGCATAGAACCAAACCAATCAAAACCATTAAGATACGGATCGGTTTTGGTTTCGAACCACTATTTGCTTAAAATTGAGCTATTATTTCTATAAACTATTTAAAGTACTTAAAGTTTTGATAATAAACCAAAATTTATATTAAATCCGATTCCATTAAAATATCATTAAAATTAATCATGGTAATGAAGGAAATCAAGAGATAGGAATAGGCAATGACCAAATCATATATAGAAATTTAGAAAAATAGAAACATGCTGTGGAATCAAAATTGAAATGGAAAATTTCATTAGCAAATTTATTGGCTATGACTAAACCACTACTGGTGTATTGGAATTAAGGGAATAAGTTATGAATCTTAGGCAAAATAAAATCTTGCACAGAGAAGGAATAATGAATAAATTAAATTAGGAAGTTAGTTAACTATGGCTTATATATATAAATACATTTATATATAATATACACGCTTCGGATCGGATTGGGACCAGAACCATGAACGTAAATCCACAAACCAAACCATTGAATACGGATTCTAATTTTTTTAAACCAAGACCAAACCATGTTACTAAAAAACCGAACCAAACCAATCGGTTTGGACTGGATTCACGGTTTATCGGATTTTCTGCTCACCCCTAGGGTCTATAGGTGGAGGATGAGCGCATTTTGGGATTAAAATGTACTACCTCCGTCTTATACGAAAAGTTGTGTAATTTTTGGGTTAAAAAATAAAGTATTTTTGTTTACAATTGATAGGCGCGTGAAATCCATGCATTTAAGTGCCTAAGTAGGAAGGAATGAGCGCGTTAGACGGACGGTTAATCCTCATTTTCCATTTAATTCGTGCACGTGGTTGGATTGTGTGTTTGTGCTTAATTTGTAGGGATTTGAGGTGTGTTGGCGCTAATCGGAGTTGCTAGAAGGCCATGCACGAGGATCGAGAAGGAGAAAGGCTGTGGAGACTAAGTGTTGAAGCTGATTTCGCGTGGAAAAGTTCGTAACCCATCGGGAGCGCTACCCTATTTCTCTGGAGCGCTCGAAATTGGCACAAAAGGGGCTCCAAAATGAACAGAGAGTTCCGGAGCGCTACACCAAAAGTGGTGTAGCGCTACCTAAAGGCTAGAGGTCAACGGTCAATTGGGGCCCAGCCGGTCAAAGCAGCAGATAAGGGCTCGGGAGCGCGACACCCAAATTGGTGTAGCGCTACCGAGGTCGTTATGAGTAATGAAACGGGGTCGTTTGGTCTTAGCGCGGCCGAAGTTTGAAGTTTTTTTAGGCTTTCTTAATTGTAATTGAGGGTGTTGAGTATAAATACCCCGTTAGAACTCGAATTAGGGTTCCAAAGTTTTCCAGTTCATAGTTTTTCGTTTTATTTTCTTAACTTTTGTCCGCTGTTTTTAGGTTTTAATTACAGATTCAAGTTGCTACAGATTTTCCAGCTTGACTTTGGTGATTGCTTTCAATAATCGAATCCGTTCTTCTTCGGCAATCCGTGGTATCGTGTCTTTAATCATTATTTCATTGTTTAAAGCATGTTCAGATTTAGGTTTAATGTTATTGTTGCGTTTAATAACATCATGAGTGAGTAGTTTTATAGAGTGCGGCTGCGGGGCGAAAGCGCCCCGTGGCTAGACTAATCGATGTCTACCTCGGGTTAAAATGAAAAGGAATTGTTAAGCAATTTTAGGTACGAAATTTCTTCTCCTAATGAACGAATCCCAAGCATCGCCAGAGTCCTTGCCAGCAGTAACTGCGCATGGAAACTGGTGACAGGTGGTGTGCATTCGTTAGGGAACTTTTCTCCTATTCTAAAATCATCTATTAAAGAATTGTGACCCGAGTGGATATTGGTTAGTTCTAGTCGCGGACGCTGGAGTTCCCACAGCTGTGCTCTCCTTTTTTAATTAATAGTAAGCAGTTAATTTGTTAGTCCTCTAAGTTAATCAATCAAGTGAAACAAGGGGTGGCTACCTAAGAGCCCAGTTAACTAAAATTCAATACTTTTGAGTCAAACACCGTCGTCCGTCTCTGTGGTTCGACTCCGGTACTTCCGGATTATTGTGTTACACTGATTGGTAGTCCTGCGCTTGGGACGTGTTTTTGAGTCTTAATTTTATACACCCGGTCGGTCAAGCAACAATTTTTTGAATTTTTTTTTTCACTAAATTAGAAAACTAATAAAGATCTTTAATTTGGTTCGAAAAAATTCAAAAACTTATGTCTAGAAATACTTTATTTTTTGAACAGGCCAGAATAGGTGATCCAAGAATAGTGAAATACTTAATTAAACGGCCCAGCTACGGTACTGTTAGGAAGAGTTAAGGTGTCAAAGCCTGGGCACAGGCCCATCTATGAGGTGCTTATTTAAGCAATCCAAACTCTAAATAATTCCCTTCATGTTGGGCTCCTTGTTCTAAAGATTTGTTATTGAATAATTCCCTTCAAGTTGGGCTCCTTATTCTAAAGATTTGTTATTGTCAACAAGTAAATTATACTACTCTATTTGTCACTCGATATACATTAATGGAGAGTTACCAGGGGAGTTAGTAAGTTAGTCCAGAGGGAGTCTAGAAGCAATCCATAACCTTAAATCTCAAACGCCTCTGCCGAGACTCGAACCCTAGTCTCCCTTGTGGGCGTTTTTCTCAAAATTAATATGTAATGAAATATTTGATGTGAAAGTAGATAAAAGAGAGGAGACCAAAATTATGACATGCATTTTATTTTTATTTTTTTGATGACGAAGGAACCACCCCATAGGAGGCAAGGCCGGTCCAAGGGTTTGGAGTGCCCTAGTCATAGTCTAAAAATTATGCCCTAAGAGTACAACACTTAAATAAATTTTTCAGTAAAAATCAAAATATGAGAAAGCCAAAATAACATAAGATTCTACTAATAATTATATAATAACAAAAAAGTCAAAACACAATGTCTCAAAATACATATAACGTATGAGTATCACTTGAATATTACTTGTGTTGCAATTTTAGAAACAAAAGTATGATTTAAAATCACATTGAGCCTTTTATCCCTACTCAAATCCACTACTAAAAATCCTTGGAGTGCCTCTAGTTTTGAGCCTTTTTATTTTTCTTTTTGGGTTAGAAAATATCCCTACTCAAATTCCACTACTAAAAATCATTGGAGTGCCTCTAGTTTTGAGACTTTTTTGAAGGCCTTAGGCCCAGGCCTCTTGGGCCTAGGGGGTTGGCCGGCCCTGATAGGAGGGCCATTAATTGGACCTGCCTTAAGAGTGTAAAGCTCCGGATGAGCCGAAGCAACCACCGCCACGACGCACCAGGTAATTTGCGATGTCTGCCCTGGAGAGAAATCGAACCATGCCCACTTGGGAGCAAGGCCTGACACCTTCCGCTAGGACAAACCCACAGGTGGTAACAGGCATTTTTTTTTTTTTTAGTAATTTAGGAATGAGCACTGCTACGTACACAAAATAAGTACCCATAATTCAAAATTAAACGGTCCATATTCACTTAAATTGAACGGTCCAGATTTACTTTAAATGAATCTGGACCGTTCAATTTTAAATTCTGGATACCCATTATGTGTACCTAGACTTTCTGAGCCTCAAAACTATCGTTCACACTTGCCGATTCCATTTCTCCCATTTCATCCGAACTATTTGATTTCTATTGAAAACCAAGAGGACCTTAATTCTTCTTTTGATTGGCAAAAGAAAACTAGAAGACCTTAATTCAATGGTCTTGGTTTGATATCATGCCATAATGGCACTGGTGCATGCAGTAACATTGGGGAAATCTTTCTCCAGAATCTCTGCCCTTTGGTAAATTGCCTTTGGCCTTATTTTTCACATGGTGCTCCAACACCTTTATTTACTATACATTTTAGGAAGCTCATACACTTAGTACTGAATACCACAAAAACCTTTATTTACTATACATTTTAGGAAGCTCATACACTTAGTACTGAATACCACAAAAATATGTGGCCGATAAAGCTATTAGAGCGTCACGTGACAGTATTCCAAACCCACCAAATAATTTTTCGATGATAACAGCCCATTGTGAAGACAGTTTCCATTAAAATGTTTGAGGGTAATATTAAAGTTTTTCGTAAGTTATGAGAGAACTCACAATTTTATATCCTGATAAAAAAAAAATCGATTAGTGTTGTCGCGGGTAATTTACATTGACTTTTATTAGTTTTTGTTAAATTGCATGATTAATACCAGTATGACATAAGTCGATAAATGCACTTCAGCCACTAATAACCATTTGTTTGATTGTTTCGAGCATCAAAACGGAATTATGTATTCAATACGATCACATATCCAATTTTTTTATTTATTAAAAAGCTCACGTTTTAGAATTAAATATTAGTCGAGTATATAATCTCATGAAACTTATATACAAATAAGCCTTTGACTCGATGGTCGAAAGTGTCCGTGCTAACTTAAGTGCACTTTGACTATTTTCCTTTCTGGTCTTGTCAAGCAGTGACGGAACCAAAATTTGCTTGAAGGCATTGCCGGAATTTAAAAGTAAAGCACGTAAAATAAAATAACAAAAGAGTATAAGCTGTTTGTGATTCACACTTGGCGAAACAGTTTTGCATATATACACAAATGACAAAATAAGAACTTTTGAATACATAACCCAACCAAATCAAAATACAACTCGACGTAGGAAGCCCAGTTTTTCAGATTCCTTCCTTCATTGATTGTTACACTTTTCCTAACATTTTGGAAGCCAGTTTTTCAATCTTTTTGACACTTTGTTAAGAATTTAAGAGTTCGTTTTAGTATTTTAAATAGAAATAAAAGAGTACAAAAGCCCAACTTATTTGGGTTAGACTGCAAAGGATAGCACAATAAAATATTTTGTTCAATGATAAAATTTAAAATGGAATTTGGACCTTGTGTGGTGGAGGTGCCAAATGCCAATATTATTGAATCCTTAAACTTAGATGTATATTTGTAATTTATCCATGGGGAAAATAGCAAAACGGGGATGCCCGGGCACCCCCACTATTGCCTTCCGCAACCGCTATCAAGGGAAGTCCATTCACGGTCATGCAATGGAATTCACAAGAAATTACTTTCTTACGGCCTGACACCAAAAATATAACCCTGATTCCAAAAATGAAAAATATAACCCTGATTTTTTGTGTGAATAGCAAACCTACCAACCAACCAAATCAACTCTCTGAGATTTGATGATGAAAGTACCTGTTAATTTGTTAACTCTACCGTAACAAAAGGAGGTGCTTCCATGCATGTACTACTACCTTTTTTGTGATCCCCTCGGGAAAGGTTAGCGTAAATTTTCCAAAGGCAAAAGAAAGCTTCAAATGAGAATGTCAAATCCTTTTCGCGCACTAAAAGCGTTTGGCATCGACACCGATAAACATATTTCTAAATAAAGCCATGGGAGTCTGATCTCTCTCTCTCTCTCTCTAAATTTCAACGCAACTTTCTAATTGAAATCTCCTTGGCAGCAAAGGAAGGCTTTTCCCTTTGTTTGAAGTGGCATAGAGTATTATTAATAACCATTTACTTCATCTGGGTTCTCACTTTGTGATCAGCCAAACTCAAAAAACAAGAAAGGCCAACATTTTGTTCATATTGCAGGATCTGGCCGGAGGCCGGGTAGTACTCGTTTGCAGTATTGAAGTTTTTCTGAAGAACTTTCTCTGTATCTCTTTGCCATTGAAAGCAGTTCGTGCTTGCTTGCTTGCTTTTGAGAGTTTTATGCGTCTTGAAATTTGAGGTATGGAATATGAAAATGCAGATTATAATTGGTGTTGTCCTTCGATTTTCTTTTCTTTTCGTGAATGATATGCTTTGATATCTGCTGCTAGATAGTACTTCCTGTATCGTTTCAATTTTATTAGATGTTCCCAAAGGGACGGTTAGATGGTACTCTACTTGAAGAGCTTCATATTCATTGATATTTGTGTGAAAGCTTAATTGATATCTAGGATAGGATTAAATTAGATACCATAATTGTGTTACAATTTGAAGATTTGTAGTTTGCGATCATAAAACAGTATTAAGTGCTACATAATTGATATATGTGTGAAATACTACATAAAGTCATTAAGAGGTGGACATCGTGTCATGACATATATTTTGAAAAAAAAATTAGGTTAATGTCAAAAAAAAAAGTCATTAATCTTTGAGGTTAATGTCACAAAGATTAAAAGATCATATAGACGTAACAGCATCACAACGGAAACCAAACATAACAACTAAGGGGCCATTCTCCCTATCAATAAACACTATTTCAAGTACTTTTAATATTTTGCACTAATTTTTGTTACAACTTGAGGACAAGTCATTCTTCCTAAATTTCACGTATTTTCGGTTCAACATACTTTTCATAGTTTGTTATTTCGCCATAAGTTTTTGGATTAATTATTCGTCTCAACGAGAGTATTCATAAAAGTATAGAACTATCGACCGAAGTTGAAAAAAGATACAAAACTTTGGACAAAAAATACCAACTGTTTGATATGTTTTCGTCTTTAAGGATTTTTATTTTTTTTCCGTCGTAATTTTTTATATGTTTCAGACTCCTCTCGTCGGGATAAATGATAAATTCACAAAAAATTGCATAAATCTGAAAAAGGAATTCAAAAAAGACGAAAACAAATACCAAACGTACCAAAATAAGAAGAAAGCTTCATTAATTAAGAGAGTGTAGACGAAAAAACTAGGGTGGGGACTAAGTTGGGGTTTTTTATCGGACAATTATGTGCCACTTTTCGACCCCTTGGCAAGCAACCAACGAGAAGGAAAAGAAAACAAACAAATTAAAAGCCCAAAAAAAATACAATACCAAAGTCCAGAATAAAAAAAAACATCAATATCGTGTCTATTGAGTTCATGTCAAAATTCTCTCAATCCTAACTTGACCATTTAGTATTTTGTGTACATCGTGTTGGGCTAGCATCGTGTGAAGGGTTATTACCAAAAAAAAATCATGATTAAAATTGTTTGATATATAAATATATTTAGGGTTTTTCATCTCTCAAGGGCTATGTTGTATCAGACTAACCCCTGTTCAATGAAGTCCTTAGAGAGAGAGAAAAAAAAAATCGCCTCTTTTTCGTCTTTAGCCAAATTTTTTGCTAACATTTTAACATACTTTACTTTTTGAATAGATGTATGCAATATACATTCAAAAAGTAAAAAATAAATAAAAATTTTGATAAAAAAATTAAAAACAAAAAACACGAATGACAAAACAGTGGAAATTTTGAGAGATATTTTGTAATCTATAAACCAAACAAAGCCAAATATATTTCAAGAGCTATCCAATTTTGTAAGTTACGTGGACGGAGCCAGGGAGGGGCGGTCGCCCCTGCAAAAAATAAAAATCTCTAGTATTATATAGAAGAAAAAAAAATTCCTATGAATTATATATAGACTCGGCCCTACAAAGTATTTTAGGAAAAAAAATTCACCCCTGCATAGTGAAATTCCTGGC
Organism: Gaultheria prostrata; assembly: GCA_036023075.1. NCBI lineage: Eukaryota > Viridiplantae > Streptophyta > Magnoliopsida > Ericales > Ericaceae > Gaultheria > Gaultheria prostrata. The sequence goes on from JAXBDA010000473.1 coordinate 69,942, forward strand.
TCCGTCCCTGATTGTCTTATTACTTGACCAAAAAAACAGTGAAAATAATCACATTAACCACAAATATGAAACAAAAGACTGTATCAGTCCAAATATTCTATTTTGACATTAATTTTATTTAGCTGAAAGAAGTCACGTGACTCATATATCACACATGTATCCACAACCTTTACTCAAAATATCGTTAAAATCTAGAGGTAAATATTTATTGGGTGAATTTCACTGACACCACCTGAATTTTACTTGAAACACATTGCCACCCCCTCTATTTTTTTAAATCACACTGCACTCCCCTAGTATAGTATTTTGTGTAACAATATTTTATTCCATTTGCTCTATTAATAGGAGTACCAATTTTGCTCTTACCACATAAAACAACTCAAATAACTAGGTAATTAAAACTAACAAATTAGTAGTAGTACATCTCCTAAGCCACTACAAAATCGATCAATCTAAGAAATAGTTTGACAATAATTAATTATACGGTTTATCTTGGCCTTTTTAAAATTTACTATTTTTTCGATTCGCATTCATGAGCAAAACATACAAATTAAAAGAATTATGACAAAAGCTACAAAATATAAAAATTGAAAGAATTATGACAAAAAGCTAAAAAAAAAACGTTCATTGAAGACAAATTAATTCGAAGCAAACAAGCTTTTTATTTTGTTTGATTTTTTTTTTCAAGTTTGGTCAATACTTCTAACTTTTTCGACTCTTGTCGAGTAACTCATTTTTATTCGGGGTTTATAATTTTTAGCTTATGATTAGAATATTTGATTTTTTACATCCATCTCAACGAGAAGAGTCGAATAAATTAAAAATTATAGCCCTAATTTAAAAATCAAAAAAATTAATGCAAATAGAAAAAAAAATTCAACAATTTTTTTGATCTTTTGATCATAATTCTTTCACTTGTTATATTTAGCTCATCAATGCAAATAGAAAATGTAATAAATTTTAGGGCAAAATTAAACAAAAAAAAATTAAAAAGAAAATTAAAATAGTAAATTTAGGATAAACTATCTTGTAGATTGGTTGTTTTAGTAATGGTATAGAACATTTGGTATTAATTTGTTAGTTTCACATTTATTTAGTGTTAATTAACTAGTAATATGAGTTATTTTATTTGGCAAGGGAAAAATTGGTATTAATAGAGTAAATGGACAAAAGTGTTACACAAATTACTAAAGTAGGGTGGGTGCAGTGTGATTTCAAAGAGTAAAGGCGGTGGCAGTGTTATTCGAGTAAAATCCAGAGAATGTCGGGGAAATTTACCCATTTTTATTAACCAGGTTAAACGAGTATATTTCGGATTAATTCTCAGGTTCAACTACAACCCAACTTTAATTTTTTACTATTCATGTTTTCGTTTGTGTTGTGTCATATTCATATTCGTGTAAAAAAAAGGTTAACTCTAACCTACTAACCTCGTATTGTGTTCAAGTCGTATTAACTTGTCTGTCAAAGCTCACCCCTAGGACCATCAATGGTTTGTAAAATAAACGGCATTGTTATTTCAAAACAAAGGGTTTTCAGTGCAACTGTATAATATTCGTGGGGTCAAATTTACTGAAGTAAATACTACTAATAGCTACTGTGAGGATCATTCCAACTTGGTGGGACAAGTGACTCACTTGCAAATAGGGCTTCAAACAAGTTGAACCAAGTTCATTTTTAAAATATTCAAATTCGTTCGTCAAGTTTTTAGCAAACACGAGCTCGAAATCGAGCCCAATGAAAATTGACAATCAGAGCTTGCACAGAGTTGGCCTAGGTTTGAGTCGAGCTCAAACTTGTTCACAAGCTTTAACGAGCCAAAGAAATAATACATTTATGCTCACATACAAGTCTAGAAGTGTCAATAATATTTTATTATGTACTTGTACATAAATAAATCCATACTTATACAAAATTATTTAAAGAATAATACATATACATATACTCCTACAAGTTTGTTGTACATCTAAAAATTTGTACATATATTAAGTTATACTCCCTCCGTTCCTTTTTAAGTGTGTTAACTGGGAATTCCAACTATTTTTCTCACATCAACTTTTACATCTACTTTTCATTATTTACCCTTATTAATATAATAATACCCACTAACTTTTTAAAAAGGAATCTACTTTTAAAGGCAAAATAGGAAATGTACCCACTAACTTTTCAAAACACACACTTATTAAGGGACAACCCAAAATGGAAATGTACACACTATAAAAGAGACGGAGGGAGTAATTTTCATTATGTTCATATATACATTAGTGTATACTTCACTATTACCAGTTATTAGTGGCAACGAACATCTTTGTGATTTTTATTTTTTGCAAAGTGACACAAGTTTTTTTTTTTAACTCGAAAGTGACACATAAGTTGAAGTACTGAAAAGGTTAAATTTTTTATGCAGGTGCTTTGCCCTAATCGAAGTTCAAATTTAGCGAAACTCGTCGCATTCAAGATGTCGCCTCGTAGGAACTTCAGGTCTAAAGGTTTCAAGGTAAAGCATGCTTTGCAGATACTTGTTCTGGTTGGTGTTTGCTTATGGCTGGTTTACCCAGCCCGGCACTCATCTGAAGAGATTATGGCGAAAGTCTCGGAGAAGGTGATTGATGGGAATGATATTATAAAGTTAGGGAGGAAAGACCTTGATCCTCGACGGGAGGAATCAACGATTGAGGATCAGAGGCCAAAAGTGGATGAACAAGAAGAAGATCAACTGAAGAACATTGAAGATATCAAGCCTGAATTAGAGGGTGAAGGGGAAGGAAAACAAGAGAGACTCAGTGAGGAAGGTGGGGATGGGGGTAATATTCCAGTTAGCGAAAAGGAGACAGAAGAGACCAATGAAAATGAAGGAAAAGCAGACGAGAGCGAAGAAAATGCAGAGAAGGAAAGCAAAGAGGAGGTAGGCGACGACAACCAGAAAAAAAGTGATGAGAATAACGACGAGGGAGGTGAAGTGAAACAAAGTGAAGAGGGCAAAGAAAAGGCAAGTGGAGGAAATGAAGAGAGTGCAGAGCAGAAGGAATCGCAAACTGGAGGAACGACAGAATCTGATGAAAACCAGAAGGAGAACAATGACTCTACAACTGATTTTGCTCAAAACCCAAATGAAGCAGAGGAAAATGCAGTGTCTAACGATGACAAGCTGCAGACTGGTCTGAAAGAGGAAAATGAAGAAAAGGAAACAGTTTCCAGCCAGGAAATATCTGAATCAAATTCGACTCCTTCCACAACTGAAAATGCAGGCGAAAACTCATACCCAGATTCAAATGGAGTACCCTCAGATTATTCAAATAGCATGGACTCTGCTGTTTCAAACGGGGAGAACGAAAACAAAAACGCAGCTGCAGGGACAGAAAACGGTTCTGAATCTTCAATAAAAAATGAGAATGCAGCTCAAAACATGGAGTCTAATACTAATTCTGACGAGGAACCTAAAGAAAATGATACACACTCACATGGAAGTGAAAATGCACGTGGGAACAAAGGCGAGTCTGATACCAATTCTGGAGCAGAAGCTCAAGAGAATGATACATCCTCTACCGGAACTGAGAATGCACGTGGGAACCAAGGCGAGTATGATACCAATTCTGGGGTGGAAGCTCAAGAGAATGATACATCCTCCACCGGAACTGAGAATGCACGTGGGAACCAAGGCGAGTCTGATACCAATTCGGGGGCGGAAGCTCAAGAGAATGATACACCCTCCACCGGAAGTGAGAATGCACGTGGGAACCAAGGCGAGTCTGCTCAAGAGAATGATACATCCTCCACCGGTAGTGAGAATGCACGTGGGAACCAAGGCGAGTCTGATACCAATTCTGGGGCGAAAGCTCAAGAGAATGATACATCTTCCACCGCAAGTGAGAATGCACGTGGGAACCAAGGCGAGTCTGATACCAATTTTGGAAGTGAGAATGCACATTGGAACCAAGGCGAGTCTGATACCAATTCTGGGGCGGAAGCTCAAGCTCAAGAGAATGACACATCCTCCACCGGAATTGAGAATGCACGGGAGAACCAAGGCGAGTCTGATACCAATTCTGGGGCGGAAGCTCAAGAGAATGATACATCCTCCACCGGAAGTGAGAATGCACGCGGGAACCAAGGCGAGTCTGACACCAATTATGGGGCGGAAGCTCAAGAGAATGATACATCCTCCACCGGAAGTGAGAATGCACGCGGGAACCAAGGCGAATCTGATACCAATTCTGGGGCGGAAGCTCAAGAGAATGATACATCCTCCATCGGAAGTGAGAATGCACGCGGGAACCAAGGCGAGTCTGATACCAATTCTGGGGCGGAAGCTCAAGAGAATGATACATCCTCCACCGGAAGTGAGAATGCACGCGGGAACCAAGGCGAGTCTGATGCCAATTCTGGGGCGGAAGCTCAAGAGAATGATACATCCTCCACCGGAAGTGAGAATGCACGCGGGAACCAAGGCGAGTCTAATACCAATTCTGGGGCGGAAGCTCAAGAGAATGATACATCCTCCACCGGAAGTGAAAATGCACGTGGGAACCAAGGCGAGTCTAATACCAATTCTGGGGCAGAAGCTCAAGAGAATGATACATCCTCCAACGGAAGTGAAAATACATATCGGATCCAAGGTGAGTCTAATACCAATTATGGGGCATTAACTCAAGAGAATGATAACACCTCCAACGGAAGTGAAAATGCAAATCGGATCCAAAATGAGTATACTACTAACCCAGGGGCAGAAGCGGAAGAACATGATACCACCTCCAACAGAAATGAAAATGCATATGGGAACCAAAGTGAGTCAGATAGTTCTTCAAACACTTCAGTGCCCCAACATGAGAATGAGGCTTCCTCAAACGAGAATCACAACTCTTCTGACACTTCAGTCCCGCAAGAGGAATCCTCAAATGGAAATGACAACGGTGAGAGCACTCCGCGTGATCCAGTTTATTTCTCTGACTCTTCAATCCCACAACAAGAGACGGATGCTACTACGGATGTGGGAAGTATAGCAGAAGACAAAGGTGAAGGAAACAACAACAATAATGATGAAGTCGCTAAGTGATGCGCCTCATATGAACTGCTTATCAGTTCAGAATAACATGAGATGGTCACTTGTTGTCATTAGTTTCATTTCCTTCTATTGTACTTTTCTTTTTCTTTCTCTACGTTCTCCATCGTTTCAGTTGCAAAGAAGAACACAAGCAAAGCTAATAAGTGTAATTTGTAAACCTTGTTGCTTTCTGCCACGCTCTATGTTGTAAGGGGCGAATGAGTCTGAATTTAACACAGTTAAAGCTGAGAAGCATGGTTCTATTTGTTATTGGTACTGCCATATCAATAAAATTTTCAAAAGAAAAATTCCCCACCGCAACATCCTGAACAAAGTTTTCTGTATGGTAACATACTCTGTAAAATGTATTCAGTACTTCATCTACACTCCAATGTAGCCTATTAAAATTAAAGCAGACTACCAGGCAGCTTAGTCAATACATTTCTCACACCCAACGGCAACTCAATCTGTGATCCTAAAGTTTCCACAGGAACGTACCTATTCAGTGTTTCTTAACTTGATCACACCAGCAGGGGTTTAGAAATAGGGGGTTCTGGAGACTACCTGTGTAAATGTCAGTTATTGGAAATCCACGTGACTGCTTCCCTATCCCATTATGACCTTCGAGTTCTTTTTAAGTTCTGTATGAACTATCATACATACAGGCCCAGACTACAAAATTCTACCGAGTTATAACTATCAGGAGCAAATCCAATTCATAAATCCTTATTTAGCAGCAAACAGGGTATGACAAACAAGTCAGAAGATGAACCACAAAATACGAACAAACATTAACGCCCAGCCCAAATCCCATGATTCTATAATCCAAATTCCAGACAATGAATTCATAGAGATCTTTGTCTCAAAGAGTAAAATACCAGATGACACAAACTGGACAGAACTGAGCAATCATTATTCCTAGGTAGATGGATGTCCACGGTATTGCCTGCCTTCAAGGATCAATGATGCTTCACCTCAAAAAGACCATCAGGACCTGTGCAAATATAGGAGGTGCAAGAAAAAAAGGAGTGTAAATGTATGTTCGTAGAGTTGGTGCTAGCAACCAGAATATTACATTGATGCAATCTGAAAGGATAATGCATCGTCACTCAAACCAGAGAGTAAATATACAAGTAAATACACAGTTGAAACCTCACACAATCGATGTTTCAATAAAAAAAGTCTTTTTCCACTTCAAAACTAGTTTTCCCGGTACGAATACAGTGAAAAATTATAAGGCCAGTAACTCTTGCTTTTTGCCCAGTAGTAAGGGATCAGTTAATGAAGCAGAAGCTTTTGTTTTCACAAACTTCCGACAGCTACAAGTTCCCATGGTTACACAAGGTTATCGTCACTAAAGGCCAACACCAACAGGCCAACACCAACGGAAAAGCGTGGTCTGAATCCTAGACAGTTCAGATGTGGAAAAATGGATACGAGGATGTGGAAAAATGGATACAATCGTCACCTACAGGCTACAACATTGTTCTCACTATTAGGACCAGAAACAAAGGACTATGAAACCTAGTAGGTTCCAAATACGCTATAGGCCTAATACAAATATGGAACGTAAATATTATCATTTGCATTCCAAGTTAGAGTTACCGATTCCAGTAATTAACTGTTCAAACCACGAAAATGACCTTCAGTATTTAGTTTTCCGATGGTACCTAAACAAAGACAAGCAACTAATTTACGAAATTCCAACGACAAGAACAGCTTGGAGTTGGTTGGGGGTAGGTTGGGAAATAGCGGCCCTAGTTATTGTTGGAATTTGTCCCACATCGGTTAATTATCACATCGAAAACTAGTATATGAGTCTGGGCAGCCTCTCCACTCATTGCCAATTGGTTTTGAGTTGGATGCTTTAACAGTTACCTAATTAGAATCACTAGATACCCCATACCATATAAAGCACGAGTATACAGTACAGATACGGCGATACGTCAAACCTCAAAAAACACATCACAGCTTACACGTACGGTTGGGTTACGTCTGTAATTATACTGCAGAAATACAACTATTTATGTAGGATAACATGTACTAATATACATACCTATATACAAATCGGAGTGATTTTCACACCACCCAAATTGATATCCACACCCCATTTTGGATATCAATTTGGGGGTGTGAAAATCAATTACATATATATATACACCCAAAATAAAATAAGAACAGAAGTTCAAAACAAATTCCAAGAGTACTTCATCTTGATCCAAGTAACCCAACTCCAAAGAGGAACATGATCTTATTCATTCAGCAGTCTCCTGCCTCCTTGACATAAATTTACTATAATCTCCTTTTTGTTGAGCAGGGGTACATTAAAATATTAAATTAGTTTTCTCACATGTATGTAAATGTCATAAGAAATAAAAACAAAAGGAGAAAATAAGACAGTAGGATTGAGGGGGAAAAAAAGAGAAGACGAAAGCATTAGGCACTTATATCTAGCATCTGGTACATCAAAAACACAGCAGGAATACCGTTGTTGTATCAACAGAAGTACTCATCCCGTATTGATGCCGTACCCAAACAATGAAATGTAGCCGATATGTCTTTGGCATACCTGGTACCCGAACCCGTACCGTACAAATAGTAAATACAAGTGCTATTTTCCTACCCAGCTATAAATGACAAAGCCTTAACCATGCCTATAATTAAGCTAGTTTAAGGTGATTCAATTAAAGCCCAAGTATCCATCATGAGCTAAAACATCATGAAGTCGAGCTTATTACGACGACAACAAAAAACAATCCAGTCAAGAAGGGATGAATAAGGAGGAATCCCAAACCTCAAATCCATCTACGGCAAGGCTGCGCATACTTTCCAATAATGTTTAGTTGTCAAAAAGAAGAAACTTAATTGCACTTTCTAGTACGACTCCAGACAAACCAGGCCGATATAGTGTATCCACCTTTGATACTTAGAACGTGGGATACAGGGATAGGCTTCTACAGATTACAATCTCAAAAATGTACTTATGTCAGAGCTGTGACCACACAGTATTTTTTTTTTTTTTTGATAAGTACTCTGACCACACAGTATTACTAGTCTAATAATTCAGGTAAAACACAATCCTAGACGCATCATGACTAATTTTCTTATTTGCCTTGCTAAAGCTACAATCTCTTTACAGAGCTCTTCTTCTAGTTTACAATTAGTTTTCTAGTACCACATATATGAGAAATTCTAAGGATCAGTTTCAACAGCCAAACCTATTACTTTCCTAAGAAGCTGCATTCTGACAACCACCATAATCCTATTCCTCATAATGAGACAAGGTCATCATCCCATACAGCAAATGGGAAAATGACTATAGTTAGTTCAGATGGGGAAAGATGACTAGAATGAGTATCACCTACAACATTGATCTCTCAACTAGCTAGACTGAAAGAGCAAAGGAACAGAAACCAAAGTAGATTCCAAGTACATTACTATGAAGAACCAATCAGATTCCACCTCAGATGCATGCAGAAGGTATTATAAGTTCCCACAGCATAGTAACAGATCTCGATTTTGGACTTGAACTGTTCGAACCAAGAAAATGAGCTTCAACATATAGTTCTAAGATAGTAACTTAACAACAGAAAAGTCTTTAAGGAAATTCCAACAAAAAGAACTTGGAGTGAGTAGGGGCTCTGGTATGAAATAGAGGCCATTATTCCTTAACTAAATACCCTGTACTACTACAAATCACAAAGCCTTAACCATGCCTATAACTACTTCAAACTGACTCAATTAGAGCCCAAGTACCCTTCATGAGGTAAACTTTATAAAGGCAAGCTTATTTATTTTTCGAACAAAACGATCGAGTTGAGCATGGAGGAATCAGCAGGCATTCTGAACATCAAAACTCTATCGGTTGCCAGCCTGTGCATACTGCATATTTTCCACTTAATCATAATTTACATTCATTGATGCTCCAGACACACCAGGCTGACTGGATATCCACTATCCAAACCAAGCAACAAATCACAAACCAAATATAGTGGTAACATCAAGTGCCCAGATTGGTCATGTTGTCTAGTTAGAGTGGATCACATTGTTGTACGGACACTTTGTTGCAATTCACGTACCGGTAACGGACAATTGTCGGAAACCGACACCCTCCGGACATGCATTCGACACTCAAATTCAAAGTGTTTTATTTTTTTCTCAACTTTTCTTCGCTTGGACACTCTAGGACACTCTAAATAATGCTCCGGACACCCTCGAGACACTTGCGAAACAAGTTGGAGGTGTTAACCAAAATAGTAAACTCAACTACAACTAAGGGAAGTCATAGATTTTTGAGTGCCGGGTGATGAAATTAATTTGTTGAAATACTCTTATGAATGATGTTATGATAAAGGGAAATGATGTACACACTCCCTTTTTATCCATTGGCACTCCCTTTTTTGTCTTTATTCACTTGAAAGTATCAAATTGCCTTCATATGGAAAAACTGACTCAATAGGTCAGGGTAGTTCAGTAAATTCATCGTGAACAAAGACAAAAAAAGGAAGGGCAAACGGATAAGAGGGGAGTGTGCAAAATCATTTCCCATAAATATGATTTAAGGTATACTCAATGTTACATATATACAATTAGAAACCTATTTTTTTACTTTTCCATTAAGACAATGGTATACATAAACATATCTTGAGCGTATCCACAATGCACTGTGCCCTCTAATTTTCAAAAATTTCACGTGTCGAAGCATCGGTTCTTGTCTGTGTTGGTGTAGATAGATTCTCATCATTCGAGTCTGAAATGTTTGAACATGCACAAGTCTTAATTGATACACAATACCTCATGCCACCATCAGAACATCTCAGAATGATAGGCCATGTCATCCCCCAAAATGGAAGTACTTTTATTAGCTACTTTATTAGTCATTATTCAAAATTGCAAATAAAATAGGTCATATGGCAACCATTCATGACAAAATGGTACCACAAATAAGGTTTATGTCATAAGTTTGCACTCTCCAGTAGAGTAGTAGACTACATAATTCTATGACCAATCAATGTACGTTTTAACTTAAAACTATAGACCACTGTTGGTATCCAGTGGTGGGCCCCTACCACGTGAAATATCCCACCAGACCCATTTCATAGCACCAGCGGATACCCACCATATCTGGGTGAGACATCTCCAAGAGTTCGTCCGGTCGACCCAACATATGGGCACTACGCCTCCTTACAAGGCTGCCGCCTCCGGGCATTCACCTCCAGACACTTAACCCATGGATTAGCAAGGCCACCTCTACGCGCTTCACCTTTGGATGAGTGAGGTCGCCTTCGGCATCTTGTGCCGGAGCATTGTTGTTAAAAACCTACAATACAGATAAGTATCCTACAATTCGCATCATCTCCTCCGAAAAACTATACGCATCCCACCATGTATCCTTGTTGTATAGAAATCCTACAATAAGATGGCATATCCTGCGATTTTTAGACGTATCCCGAGTCGGTGCGCATCCTATAACTACTTAGGGGCAAAAGTCGAACCTTATTTAAATAAGTGAAACCCCGAACACATTAATTTATCTAACTTTGGCGACTTTCAAACCGTTTGAAAGAAATCCAACATCAATGCAAGGCTTGAATAACATAAATAACCATACTTAGATTATAATTTGCCTTCAACAATATAAGCGCACTTCTTTTTTTCCCATGATTACGGCAGCAAGAAGCCTCGGTGTGATAGACCCCACTCGAGAGACTTGAAATTTTTGTATCTTGAAAACATTTTTTTTAATATAGGCATAGTGTTAGTGTTATCAGGTATAACTACTTTTTAATTATGGTTAACAAATCTTATGACACGTGATAGTCGATACGTATCCCGATACGATAAATAAAATGGAAAAAATGATACACAAGACGTATCCCGATTTGGAACACTGCACCTAAGCAAACATCCGGCCAAGGATACACCCTCTACCAAAGGAAGGGACCATACGGAAAAGGATGCAACCTTCCCCGAAGGAAGGGGACATCCAAATAGAATCTTTAAGGACATCCTCAATGGTCCTTCGCCTATGCTCTAAAGAACCATTACGTATGGAGCTGTTTGGGGACTCCACTTGCCCTGAACAAATAATTTATGGCGACTTCAACACCACCCTAGGTTGGAAGGGGGGCTCTGGTACCCCGCTCGAAACCTAAAAAGGCATGTGGTTTGGGGGCTAGAGCAAGAGGTTTTTCAAGAAGGATGAGCCCGCCCTCGACGAGCTCTAACTTAATCGGTCCTAGGGAGAGGTGGCGTTGACCGACATCCAAAACCTTGGAAGAAGTATCATACCTACCATTTGGTACCTCGGAGTACCTACCACCTAACTGGGCCATATGATTCAAGCCTGGATGTATCACTTATATAGCCTTTGTTGATTACATGATACAAGCCCCAAGAGTTAAAGCATCTCTGAAGTGCTTGCAAGACGGACCTCGTCCCTAAAAGAAAGAGTTACCAGAAGTTAACCTCACCCAGAACGGCAATTTGGCAAAGCCAATCTTCATCTGCAAAGACATCCAACAAGAAGGAAAGAACTCCCTCATTAATTTCTTTAGGGAGTATGATGATGTTTTCGCATGGAACTATGATGAGGTGCCGGGATTAGATCCCGCCACCACAAAAGGCTTAAAATTGTCCCATTCGTCCCCGACCAGTAAAGCACGGCATTTGATTGTACAAGCCATGTGTAGAATTTGAAGGTCAAAGACGAGGTGGCATCATAGTTAGAGCAAGGGGTTTGTCAAAAAGATAAGACCACCCCGAATTAGCTCTAACTTAAGTGATCCTAGAGAGAGAGGAGGCATTGATCAACATCCGACACTTCAAAAGAAGTATCATACCTACCATCTGACACTTCGGAGCCCGTATCGTGCCTACCAGTCTACCCCACCTTACTCGGTCATATGATATAGACCTCCATGTATCACCCAAAAAGACTTTGTTGGTTCCATGATACAAGCCCAAGGCTTGAACTTGCACTCAAAGATGAAAACATGAAAACCTCCCCTAAGGGTCATATATATGGAGAAGTTGACAATTAGTAGATTCAAGCATTCAATACACCTATTGAAGGCAGATTGAGCAAACATCAATATTTTAGGTGATCACTCTCCACTACCATCCCCCCCCCCCCCCCCCCCCACTCTCTCTCTGAGGCTGGCCCGAGCTCTCTCATCCTCCTCCTCCACCTTCAGCGGTCTTGGGCATCGTAGTACCACCTTCCATATTCGCGGAATGCTCGCTTCCGCCACTCACACCCACAATCATTAGCGGAATAAGTTGTGCCATATCCCTTTAATATGAACAGAAAACATGGCATAGTGTGTTTTCAGTGTCATCAGAGATAGGCACTTAAGTTTAATCATTGCTCTCCATGGCACACCCCTATTTATGTAATCTATCCACAAAAGACAAGTCAACCAACTATATTTCCAATTTTTATGTCAAATGCAGGAACTCAAATACTCAATCAAATCAAAAGAGAACTTCAATTTTCTCAAACTTAAAATACCAATCAAATATCGGTGGAGTTTGTATTAAAAGGCACCAAAAAAGAGAAAATCAATTGATAATGCTAGTACAAAAGAAATCACATGACCATTGGCATTAAATTCAAGTCTTCAATAAGATACAGCGAACATACCCCAGGGGAACTCCTTGTTGCGAATGTGCAAATATGGGTATGCCTGTATTCAAATAAATGCCTTGTAAGGAAACAGGAAATCATTAAATGAAGCATACATAGAATGCACGCGTGCACGCCCGTACACACAAGGCATAAATCCATAAACGTGGGAACGGCAAAAAATTGTCAGTGTTCAACATGTTCATCTGATGAACCATTCAATTGAAATAATTATTCAAGGGCGAGTGGACCAATTGGAGATATTTAGATGGTTCCAAAAAAAGCTTACAGGAGGCTCTTCATGATGAGGATGACCCTTTGAAAGGTTATAAATGGCAAAACCAGTGCAAGCGACAATGGCAACATATGTTATTTTCTCCCATTTTGCAGTTTCATCTGAGAAGAAAACAATGCAGACATCAAAATAGCATACTATATATGGAACCAATAATCGACATAAGCTTAATGGAGCCTTTCTTTTCCTCCACTGGAAATGAAGCGATTCAATAAAATATTAATATAAAAGTACCACTTAACATGATATAGAACAAATTTATAAGCTGTGCTTGACACATTTTGGGGAAATTTAAACAATTAGAGCCTAACATTGCCAAGTGTTGTTTTATATCATTGGATCCATTTGTATAGGACATGTAGCATAAATTTCAAAGAAAAATTACAAAACAAATCATATACAGAATGAATACCAGTAACTAATAGATAGACATGGACATGCATAGATGTGAGTAGCCAAATCCTTGAGAAAAGGATTATAAGCCCAACATACACTTCTACATACTATCAACAATCATAGATTTTAGGCACTGCATGCCCTACATCAGAAAAGATACCATGAAAAGTTGAAGGCTAATCAATCTAAATGGTCCAACGAGCCAATCAAAAAAAAAAAAGTGGTCCAACAAGAAAGGAGCAATATTTTCAGTTTAGATCACATAGAAACTCCAACAGGAAGTTAATTGTAGGGTTAGTAACGCCAAGGGGTTGGCCTGCTGGTTATGACCTAGGACTTAGGAGCTTGCACCCTCCAAAAAATTTCAGGTTTGAAACCTCCTTGGTGTTGGGGCCAGTCCATATGGGGCTTAGTCCCGCCTTTAATCGGGGAGGCCCGCTAGATGAAGGTGGGATTGGTCCACCGCGATTAATCGAGGTGCGCATAAGCTAGTCCGGGTGCCCCGAGTAATCCAAACAGAGAGTAAATTGTAGGGTTAGTTTCCTCACATAATTGTTGTATGTGGAGTCACTTTAAATTCAAGCTTTCACAAGCATATCAAAACTTGATCCTTATCCAATGAATCTCAACGTTCTCTAGCTATAGTGATTCGTATACTTCACATTTGCCACATTTGCAATGCTGATCCGCCCTTCGAATACATCAATGCATACATCAGATCGTATCAACATTTCATTCGTCGCAAACAGGCAATCATACAATCAGCAAAGGAAATCAAAACCCCTAGATTCATAGTCAAAATTGATTTTAATTCACAAGAAAAAGATGAGCAGCGAAATCAGATCGGCAAATATAAAAGTGCCTTCTGATAGAGAGAGAGAGAGAGTGCATACAGGCGTCGTCGTGGTGGCCAGAGGAAGAAAAGGTTCTCTTGGAAGCTGGAACCCGTGGGCCACCACCGCGTAGGGTAGTCCGGAGTACAGATCTTGCAATCGCCGACGCCATAATTTTCGTCACCTCTCTTGAAGACTCTCTCTCTCTCTCTCTCTCTCTCTCCATATATATATGTTTTTCTTGGCCAATCAAACCCTACACAGTTCTCACGAATTGACCGTGCAAAACGACCCCTTGGTTAATGGTTAAGAGGATATACCATCTTATTGAAATTAAGCTTGAGGTTAGGGAGGTGTTCCATTAAAAAATAATGTTTTTTTTAAAAAAAAATTACGACTTTTTATGTCATATATTATGAAAGAATGACTTTTTTCGATTTTTGAATAATCTAATTTTTGTTAGTGTAATGAACACTTTGGTTGAGAATGGTCCCATTATCTCCTCTCAACTAAATAGGAGAGAGGGTTATGTTCGGAATTTAATACTCCCTCCGTTCCAAAATGTTTGCCCCCTACGAAACTACGTGCAATTTTCAAACTAAAAAATAATGTATTTACCAAAATAATTTTCAAATTTTTTTGCACCATATTAAAGTTCTCAATGAG
>JAXBDA010000474.1:0-84735 GCA_036023075.1 Gaultheria prostrata
ACTACCTAAGAAAACTAATGGTATTTGTTGACAGCAACATGCAACTAATCAGTTCATTATACCTTCCTAGGTTTGTGCCACAAGTCCAAAGTTAACTGCAGCATCTAAAAACCAACTTAAACAGCTTCATAAACCAAAATAGTGAGCTTAAGAAGTTGTTATTTCAGCTATTAGGCCACTAAAACCTATTCACTTGCAATTAGTGAACTTCGTCCCAACACACATACAAGTACATCTACTCATTGAGATTACCTCCTTGGGATCAGCAAGCATTCCAACGATACAGGCATCGATAACATCTTGATTCTCCACCCTAGAAGCCCTTGCCCCAAGTAGAACTGCAGTTTCCTTGTCCACATCCTTTGTAAATACCTGCATATGGATTAATTCAAAAGATACGACAAGTGAAGAAAGCTAGAACAGGTTGAACCATACAAGAACCACATGTATCAATGGACAGTAGCATCGTCGTTTGGCAAGAGAGCTCGGTTCAATTTCACCCTAATCAAAGACTACTAGCGTTGTGCCCGTTCGATGCACGGGATAACGGAAAACCAAGTTTGCATTGATCAATTTTTTTCAGCTCTCCGTGCATTGAACAGGCGCAACGTTAGTTAGATAATTATAGGATTTGAAAGAAGACAAAAGTGTAAATATACAAGAGCAAAAAAAATCGGATTACCTTGGAGTCCCTCTTAAGCATTTAATCAAACACGTGGGATGCACGATACACTGAAGCATCAAGTTTTGCTTCACGTCACCTTTTCCAAACAAGAGCAATCTCCGAGCTAAAGATTTGACTATTGAGACTGATGTGAAGGTTTTTTTCCACATTCACAATGTCTAAACCAAATTGTTTTTGCATTTGCATTCAGAAAACAAACAGAGAACAAAGAAAAACAAAAAATTCCTTTCAAGCACACAGAGATATTGATTTGGACCTTAGAATTCATTGATCACAATTTCATTTCAACACAAATAGAAAATTGCAATCGAACAAATGGCCAATGGAGCATATAACTACAGTCTGATTTTGCCAAAACATAACTATATTAACTACCTAGGAGTACGAAAACACCATTATAGTTTTCTCCGCTAAATATAGGTTTGATCCGGTGTAGCCAAATCTATTTTCAGAAAAATAATTTCACATAAATCATCTTCGATTATGTACTATTCAGTTCTCGATTGACATGATTCTTAACATGGTTTATCTTTTTGACAATATCTACAACATGAACTCTTTCGATCGTATTAATACTCATTTAATGAATCACAATCGAGCAATTACTCGGACCTCCTTGCAATTGACATTATTCTTCAATAGAAGGGGTCGGATCAAATGTGGCCAAATCTATTTTCAAAAAAAAAAAATCAGACAAATCATCTCAGATCATATACTAATAAGAACTAAATTTGTATAATAATTAACAAGATTTGTCTTACTGACAAGATCTAAATATTGAATAGTTTTGATCAGATTAATAATTCCTGAATCGATCTCGAGCGACAAATTAAGTTGCATTCCATATTGAAAGCTTCAAACGTCAAAACGACGTCGTTTTAGGTACGTGACATAGGTTCACCCCATGTCACGTACCCAAAACGACGTCGTTTTGCATCACATTGCATCTCTTATGAACGGCTCATCTCAGGGCGACGTCATTTCGTATAACCTTGAGTCCTTGACGAGCCATTCGAAAAATTATCTTAAATTCAACGAACGAATTGGATCTTTTATCAAAGTTAGCAGCTGATGAGGAAAAAGAATCATCGTTAGGATGTTGAAGAGACACCCATGTAAGTCTTGAAACGATTTTTTCAGATGATGTTTTTCTTTCTTTTTTCGTTTTTGGTTAGTTCCTGCCATGTCTTTTGGCTTGTAAAATCTGATTCGATTTTGGTTTTGGTCGCGCTTCGCTAATGATGTAAACCTATGTTATAAATATTAGCTTATAGCAGTAGCCGATGTATCGCATAAAATATCTGTGGCTTTGTGTTTTTGTTTTCTGTTCTGATTATCTTTGCGCATTGTGTTTGTTGGTTTAGCTGAATTCCCAACAATGTTAATTTGTTCACATAACCTATAACTATTCAAATCCTTAATTCACTCAAAAGACAAGAAAAAGGAGAGATACTGAATCAAGGGTTTTATTAACCTCACCATTATCAAGCAGTGGCTGATTTTGGAGCAACTTCAAATACATAAGTTGCGTAACAGATAGTGTAGGTCAGATCATCTCCTTCCCTTCTTCTTCTTTTGTCTGACTCAAAAGTCAAGTAGGAAAACTCATGTAGCGATCCACCCACGGGTTGTCCCAGTGGTAAGGGCGAATGCCCGATTATATAGCAAGGGTTCGATTCCCCCTGGAGGCAAACCATGATTTATGTGGGGGGCCATGGCGGTGGGATTGTAGTGCTAGTCTCCCCAAGAATTAGTCGATGTGCGCGTAAGCTAGCCCAGAAACTCGGTCATCAAAAATTAAAAAAAAAACACTCTTGTAGCGCCACCTTTGGTTTGGGGGATTTGATTAGAAGAGAAAAGAAAGTATTAGAGTTTCTTGCCAAATCACTCATTTGAATTGAGTACAAGAGATGGAAAGAAAAGTACAAAAGATAATATTTTTTGATTGGCTCCTTCCCTTTTCTCACCAAATCTCACTAGAAAGGCCGCGCCTTTTATATTACACCCTTCTTCATAATCCGAAGGTGCTGTTAAAATTCACACCATCTGTCTTATTTGGGTTTGAGTTTCTCATGATATCCTAGCTGGCCTATTCCATACCATTTTTATAATAAACACTCTAACATGCCCCAATGAACCCAACTAAAATGATGCATGATGAGAGACCCACGAAAGGCTTCATTGTGAGAAACCCGAAACGCTGCTGCATGTGAGACGATGTTAATGAATAGTAGAATACGATATGCCAATGCTTATTATGGAATAGGTGATAACCTATTAATTGTATTAGTTGTTAGGAGGTGTTGTCTTAGCTCTCTCCGAGGGCATGGATTTGAAGAGTGGTTTATTCTTATGGTTTTCCTTTCTCAACAAGTCCTTCCACAAATCCATCGTCCAACACAGCCTTAAAGAAGCGCCATTCTTTCATCAGGTCCTTTATTTAAATATTCTGTATGTATGTTATTTTCTATACCATTTGCACGTATATTACTTTTATCCATAACCTGAAAAGTTGGACTCCTAACTCCAACCCAAACCAGCTACTCATTCTGAGTATATCTTCTGAACTTAATTAATTTGAGCTGATATAAACTCAAAAAGACTTAACATTAGCAGATAAATGAACAGATGCATACCTGGAGAACTCCTGCACTTGCATATATTCAGTGCCAACATTACATCAAAGTCACTTTTCAGTTTTGGATAGGAAAAGTATGGAGTATAATTTTGTATTAAACAAATGACCAATATTGATTGTGTGAGTTCATAAAGTTTGTGAAACTTATCCATGTTGATGTCTAGCATAAAAACTTTATAGTCACGCCATTACAGCTGCTAAACATAAACACAGAATGCAGTCAACAGTCCAGTTGGTAGAGTATGGGAAAATTCATAGGAGTACTTTTTACATTCATGTATCGGACTACTTTGAACTGTCTCATATATTTGCAGTTGCATGATGTCTGTTTCGGGGAACCAGATGAGTTCTCCATTGTTCTTTACATAATTAGAAGCTGCCCAAACTTGGATGAACTTTGCATTCTCGTGAGTAATGGAATGTAAGTTATAACTTATTTTTGTATGTACTATTCAATAAAAACCTTTAGGCTAACACCGTTGGACTTTTCTTTCCAAAATCTAGGTGTTTCATGATGCAACTGCCGCTATTGATCCTGTTGTGGAATTTTTTGACTTGCATGTCTGGTCGGATGTCTCTCTAAATAAGCTTTTGGATGTGTATATGCAAGAGGTGTCTGGCACTAAGGCTGAAATGGAGTTCATTAAGCTTCTGTAGTTCTGTTAGCCCAATCTCCAATGCTGGAGACCATGGATATCAAGCTGAAGTCGAAGGAGGTTGATGAGGAATTGAGGATTGTGAAAGAGTTGACAGGATTTCGACATGCGTCACCTGCATTGTCACCTAATGCAGTGATCACTTTCTTCTCGATATAAAGGCATATGAAGATCAAGTTCAACAGTTTACCTCCGGAAGTTACTTTTGTTTTTGGTGGCATAAAAGACATGCACCTGGATGTTTGATTGTTATTATGGATGGTGAACTTTATTAGTAGTTGATTTATTTCTACGAATCATGGAGTATGAACAAAGTGGATTTGAGATTTTTGTAGCTTATTTGCGAATTTCTTATCCACTTCTACTATTTTAGACATTTAAGAAAATGTGTAGATTTTCAAATATATAATATTTTAAATATGCAAAATGGATCTTAGATGATATATTTTAATTAAAAGAAGTATTCAAAATCATAGAAACATTATGGATTGATTTTTTTAGTAATTTATGTATGACACACATGGGGTGTAAACTAGCCGAGCCTTGTAGAACTTGAGCTCGGCTTGTTTAGTAAACAAGACAAAAATCGAGCTCGAGCGCGGCTCATTCGTAAACTAGCTAAGCTCGGAGAATTTACTTAATGAGCTTTCTTAAACAAGCAAGCTTTTGCGAGCCGAGCCAAGCTTTTCCGAGATCGTTTACCAAATGAGCCTAAAACTTGAGCTCAGCTCGATTATTAAACGAGCCTAGCAGAGCAGAGTCTTAAAGAGCTGAGCCACGAGCTTTTGCGATCCGAATATAGAATTACGAAAACACTATTTTTGTTTTCTCTGCTAAAAATAGGTATGATCCGGTATAGCCATAGCCAAATCTATTTTCAAAAAAATAATTTCACATAAATCATCTTCGATGTTCATTCAGTTCTCGATTGGCTTGATTCTTAACATGGTTTATCTTTTTGACAAGATCTACAACATGAACTCTTTCGATGGTATTAATAATCATATAATGAATCACAATCGAGCAATTACTTCACCTCCTTGCAGTTGACATTATTCTCCAATAAAAGGGGTCGGATCAAATGTGATCAACTCTATTTTCACAAAAAATAAAATAAAATACACAAATCATCTCAAATCCTGTACTAATAAGAACTAAATTTGTATAATAATTAACAAGATTTATCTTACGGAAAAGATCTAAATGTTTAGCAGTTTTGATCAGATTAATAATCCCGAAATAAATCTCGAGTGACGAATTAAATTGCGTTTTCATATTGGGAGGCTTTAAACGGATAAATGACGTCACTTTGGGTACATGACACAGGTTCAACCTGTGGCAGCATGTACTTAAAACCACATCGTTTTGCATAATAGCCAGCCAATCTTTTATAAACACGACTCATCGCAGGGCGACGTCATTTTGTATGACCTCGCGAGCCAAACCAAACACCAATCGTCCTCCCCATTTCCCCCAAAGATCTAGGGAAAATGACCAAAACATGGTGGTTGGGGCAAAAAATGACCAAAACATGGCCATGATTTCATAAATGCCTAAAGCATGGCAAGGAAAAAAATAATTATCCATACATGGCAAATTATACCTGCAATGCCCACAATACCCTTCCTATTTTCCCTCTCTCATTCCCCTTCCCAGATTTTCCCCCTCTTCATTCCAGTCGTAACAGAGAGGGAGAGAAAAAGAGCGACACCACCAGTACAACGTCTGATGACCGACAAACGCCACCATCTCCGGCGGCAATCCCAACGGGGTTCGCTGAGAGAGGTGGAAAGTGGAGACCCGTCATCCAATAGTCATCTTTAGCTTGGTCGTGTTCTCCGACTACGGCCATACCTTGAGAGGCTGATTCTTCGACGACGGCCATACCTTGAGCGAGTAATCTCTCTCTCTCTCTCTCTCTCTCTCTCTCTCTCTCTCCATATGTAACCCGAACCTTGTTCCTCTTGATTTCTAGTAATATCCGTAGTTGATTTCGGATCCCGACCTCCTACATGCCCTACCTGATCTTGTTCTCTGCAAATATATCCATTTCTCCATCTAAAAATGTGTTTTTACACAGTGTAAGTGTTATGAGTTTGAGGTGAGGAGCAATGGTGGTTTATACAAGGTGCAAACCTAATTCAGTTGCGGTGCAACAAATTATGTACCACACCACCACATCAGTTTATGAGGAAGGGAAAAATTATTGGGGATTTCTTTTACCGGGGGTATTTCTGTCAGTCGAAATGTTGATGCCGTATATGTAGAATTATTTTTTTCTCTGTCATGTTATTGATCATTTCCAAAACCTTACCATGCAATTGGTATTAATAATTTTAGTAACCATGTTTTGGTCAATTCCCCATTGCATTTTGCCGTTCAGCTCATCGGAAATTCACAAAACCGAAACTCTCCATGGCCATACCTCAGTACCACCTCCATAACCAAAACCTCACTTTTCACGACCTCGCCAACCCTCTCAACATTCATTCACATTTCACCATCAAAACCAAGCTCCTAACTCGTAATTCAATCGAGCCACCAATAATCAGATACAAACGTTTTCGCATCGCGAATTCAGCTACCGGAGGGAAAGGGGTTAGGGTTGGTCGTCTTGGGTTGCTGTTACCAGGTGGAAGTTGGTGGAATTTGAGCGATTCGGACGAAGTAGAGAACACAACAGAAGAGGCGAAGCCGGTTACTGTTTTGCTTGCTCTTCGGCGAATTTGGGCGTTGGTTGCTGAAGAGAAATGGGTCGTGTACGCTGCCGTCGCTTCGCTTACTATTGCTGCGGTGTGTATTAGGCTGTGCTTTGATTTATACTTGCAGTGATTAGCGAAATTTAGCTGTTATTTGGCCTTTTGAGTATATGCGATAGAGTGTGCTGTAGAACACGCGTGAATGTTAAGTCTCACATTGGGTAGACAGATACATAATACTGAATGACTCACTATTTACAGTCTTTACGTCGTGTTTGGAAGTTGGAAAGAAAATGGGACGGAAATGATAGGGAAATAGTACTGTGCATAACACTAGAATTGTGTATATTATAAGAGGGAGTTTTTTTTATTATAAATTTTCCTTTATTTTCTTTTCCACGAGTTCCAAACAAACCCTTAAGCTTTTAAATGACTCTGATATCATGCAATTTATATTGGGCCCACTGATGTGGTGTGGACTCTGTAGTTACTCCTTGAAGGATTGAGCCTCGTGCACGCAGTGGCAGATTAATGAATGGGACTTCCCTTTCTCCTCAACAGAGTTTTTGTTTGAATTGCTTGCTTACTTTTGTGAATGACTGTAATCGTCTATATTTGGACACATACTAGGTGAGATTGATGAGCATATGTAGCTTTTATTTGTTGATTGATATACATGGCCGAGAATGTTCCTTTGAATTGCTTGCATTAACTTGTTTAATTTTTTAAATGGACTGTTAAAAACATATCATGCGCAAAATTTAGTGTCTAATAGTATAATAGGGCGAGGACGAGGGATAGTTGTCTAATAGTATTCGTTGTCACATGGAAAGCATATTTAGTGTTTAAGCTTGCTACAAAATAATGCACAAAACATTCATTTATGCATGAAATGGCTTATGTCATTGTCACCTTGTAAAATGTGTACACTGTACACAATTGACGTTAGAAGTTGAAGGAATTGTATTACAAAATGCATAAATTCTGTAGTCTCCTGTGTATAGATGACCCGATGCGTGCCCCATATCAACCATAGTCCCATTACTGATACCAGTAACCAGAGTCCATGTAACGTATTTTGGGTGGGTGTCGCAACGTTTAGATACCAAAAATGCAATTTGGATGCCCTGGTTTTAAAGAATTGTAAATCAAATGCAGAGTTAGTACCATTATATGCCAACGTAATCTCAGAGTTAGCACTGAGGTAACGTATTGTTTTTTTTGCTAAATGTAAACAAAAAATCTGCTAAAATGTAAACAAAAAATCAAAACGACATTTATAACCATGGTTAGGCTTTTTTTAGTTCAATTTCTTATTGTCCTTGATCGTGTAAATTGTTTTTCTTGTACAGCTATCAGAGATATTAATCCCAAATTTATTGGCAGCTTCCGTATTTTCTGCACAGAGTGGGGAGACTGTAGTATTCTATAGAAACTCACAGCTATTGCTTTTCTTGTGTATAACCTCGGGCATATGCAGGTATTTTTTGTTCCTTTAATCCTAGCAGAGTGGTTGAATTTTCTCGAAGTTTTAGGCCTAGGTTTTTGAACAAATCATTCCTATGGGTAACTGACATCCTCGTCATTACTACACATACGCAATAATTGGCTCTTTTATGCTGCACCCCTTATTTTGAAAGGTGCTTGATTGTTTGCTTATGTAATTTTATGTGGGGTTCAGTGGTATACGAAGTGGCTGCTTTGGGATGGCAAATATGATATTGGTGAGTGTATCTTAATTCTGAAGTGTAGAACTTGTTTCATGATGTTTATAATTTGGTTAAATTGAGACAGTTTACACAGTTTACCATGGCCACTGCTCCTTCATTGACAGAATGAAGGTAAATCCAACATAAAGGAATGTCAAGCCTTGAAATCGGGATATGAGTTCAACTATGACCATTCTATGGGTCAAAGGTCTATCATCATGTATAATGCTTCAAAATTAAACTAAACGGAAGCATTGACTGAAAGGAGCGCAAAGTAACACTCAATTGTTTCATGATTTGACGAAGATTTGATGTGCAGATTGAGAAGTTTCTACCTTTGCTACATCAAATATACCCTGTTCTCCATGAAAATAGATAATTACCTACAATGGTGCTTTTAGCTGTTCATTTCTCCACAGACAACAAATTTTAGTTAAATGATAAGGGTCTTTGCAAGGAACCAGTGGATACAGGAGCGTTATCCATACAACCTACAAGGCTCTTATCCTTTTTTATTCAAATCATATGTTGTCTATCTTGGAAAACCGACAGTTAGTAAATTTGAATTGTTAGAGTTTGTCTCAGATTGGTTAATTGTAACCTTCAAAGCTAGTATATGAGCTTGGGCAGCCTCTCCACTCATTGCCAATTGGTTTTGAGTTGGCTGCTTTAACATGGTATCAGAGCTAGGCTTTCAGAGGACTTTGGACAGGACTCTCTTGGTTATTGCCCCGTTGTTTGTGACATAAGTGCACCATGTTTCGTTATGATCCCAATATTGTGGATCCGTTGTTTACCTCTCCACGTGCGGGTCAGGGATCGCATGTGGGGGATAGTGTTAGAGTTTGTCCCTCATTGGTTAATTGTAAATCCAAAGCTAGTATGTGAGCTTGGGCGGCCTCTCCACTCATTGCCAATTGGTTTTGAGTTGGATGCTTTAACATAAATTATCCGAAGTTGAAATAAATGCAAGAGGTTTCGCTTTCCCCTTTTAAGATTTTTCCCATCTTCTTTCTTCAAAGGTCCCACACAAAAAAAAAGAAAAGAAAAGAAAAACAACCGTCGAACCATGAAGGCGAGAATTCTAATTTATGTATAGTATTCTACTCTACTACTCTCTCCTTCAAGACTTACATTTACCTAATATTTTTCTTGGTTGCTGCTGATAACCATCGGCTGACTATTTTTCTTGGTCAATATTCTATTTGTTGATGTTGATAGCTTATTAATGTACACTATAACCTCAGCTGGTGCTTTGGCAATGACTGCAGCTCAAGCGACTAAGGGAATCTTTGTTCATCGCTCTTATTTTCCAGGTCTGTTGCTTAATGTGGAGAGAATGTGCATGAGCTTCTATGCAAATTCCTCAGGCTCCTTATGGTGGCGTTCTCTTTATATAGGATATACCTTTTTTTGATATGGAAGCAGTTGGTGGTTTGACTAGTAGGCTTGGAGCTGATTGTCAAAGACTGTCTCGTGTGCTTGGAAATGATATTCATTTGATATTACGGAATTCTCTTCAGGTTAACACTCTTATTGCTACTATGTCTTTACCTAGATGCCGTTCAGTTTTAGATTGGACTCCTGTCTAAAGTTGAACTATACTTTCAGGGCATAGGTGCATTGATCAATTTGATGACCTTATCTTGGCCGCTTGCTTTCTCAACCTTGGTGATATGCTCTCTACTATCGACCATCTTCCTAGCTTATGGCCAGTGAGTGCTATGTTACACACATGATCTTTAGATCAATCAATTATATAGTGTAGTGTATAATTGGTTTGTGTTACTTCGACTTAATTCGTCGAATCTTATGTTGAGTTGCAGAGCTATCTTTTGGTGTGCCTTTTCTCCATCAGGTTTTTTATTGTTTAAAAGTGAGAATCCAAAATTCCAAATCTTGTATGGTGCTTGTGTGCATAAGAATATATGGTCTCTTCTGACTGTTTGTTTGACTGCTAGTCTGCTACTAGCAATCATATGTTTGATTACTACATATTAAGGTTAAGCGAAATCATGTTCAGTCTTGTTTCTATGTACCTAGGAATATGTTTACTTTTTTTCTTTTTTCAGGTTGGATTGCTTCTTTCACTGTTGGTGGCTTCCTCATTATGCTTACAGTTGTATAATTTACGTTTTGATTTCGTCGTCTTCTTTTTTTTTTGGTACTTCGGAAATAGTTTTGATTTCTTCTGGTTACATGTTTCTTCTAGTTCTGGGTTATTTCTAGGAAGGTTTATTCCTTTCACTTGCACGTTTCTTCTAGTTTTGGGTAATTTCTAGATCGAAGGGCACAAAGCCATTCATGTATCACAGTACCAAACTTTTTACATCAAAACCAGTGGTGAATTGGACTTACAGGCGTGACAGCCAGTTGAGGGTAGTAACTACACCAACACGTCATAACAGATAACACTCATTTATATGCATGCATATGTAGAATATATGTAATTTATTCCAGTTGTTTCGCAATGGCTTTCTATTCATAAGGGGGCTTTAATAGTTTGTTGTTTCTGGAAAGTATGAGTGAAACATTTTCCTTGTATTGATAGGTACCAAAAGAAAGCGGCCAAATTTACCCAAGAGTTCAATGCTCGTGCGAATGAAGTAAAAGCAGAAATCGAATCTATACTGTCCCTATTTTTTTAAAAAACTGTCTTCTTAGTATTTGTTCAATTTTTTATTTCGTTCCCAGCATGACCATCTTTTTCGTTTTCTATTTTTTCTTGTTAAGCTTAGGTTGCTCAAGAGACTTTCTCATTGATGAGAACTGTTCGAGTTTATGGAACAGAAGATGAAGAACTGAGAAGGCAATAATTCTCTCTCTAAATATTCTTGAGTATCTATAGTTCCATGTTATTTTGTTCTTTTCTCTCCGGTAACTTGGTAAGTCTCAACAAGGAAGGTACAGTAGAGGCACCCATATCTCAAGCCTGTGTACATCAAGGGGCCAATGGCAATGACTTATCCTTTATCCTTATAGGTACCAGCAATGGCAAGACAAAATTGTCTTTATTAGCATTCGAGAAAGTCTCGTGTACGGATTTTGGCATCTGAGTTTCAGCGCTCTGTATCGTTCAACACAGGTTTGGTTCTTGTCAATAAGTTTAAGTCTGTACTGAATGATAACTAGATCATTGACTAGACCAGGTTCCCAAATGTCAATAAATTCTGAGGTTTATGTGAAATGTTACCTAAATGACAATGTTAACGTCTACTATATTCATCTCCTTAATTTTGTAGGTTTTTGCTGTGTTATTAGGAGGAATGTCTATATTGACTGGTCATGTAACCGCTGAGCAACTTATGAAGTATGTATTATACTGCGAGTGGTTGATTTATGCAGCCTGGAGGGTGGAAGACAATTTATCGTCGTTGCTTCAATCTGTTGGAGCAACTGAAAAGGTTTTCCATTTGATGGATCTCATGCCTACTGACCAATTCTTATCAAAAGGCAAGTACTTTTTGACATTTAGTGAAAAGCTCGGGGGCTTTTAAGATTCTATTTCGTTAAATGAGCCAATGAACCTTGGTTATGCTTTATCCTGGTTTATTGGATCTTAAGTGCATTAAATATTCTTATGTGGCATTTTTAACTTTCATTCTACTATATAATTAGGAGTCGATCAAGAAGGGCCTAAACAACTAAGGCTCGGTTATTATTTCTTTCTTTTTCCTTCCTAAGCGATCCTTATGAATGCTTGAAGGTAAGTAAAATTAGGTATCTGGAGGAGGCAAATATTTGAAATTGCCTCATTTGTTAACTATTAACTCTCTAATTAACTGTCCAAGAACTGTAATCTTCTTTATGTATTGGCTGCTTTGGGCCCTGTCCTGGTTTTTTTTGCACTTACAGTTGAGTTTAGAATCTGGTTGAAACTGTCGTGTAGAACACAAATGTTCTCCAAATCCACCATTTTGAGGTTCTATTTATTACCCCAGTTAGTATCCTCTTAGCCTTTCTTTTGGGCTTCTGAACACGTTGAATCTTCCCAATGGATTAACAAACGGTTTACTGAAATTTAATTTTTCGTTTTGAGGGCATCGGAATTATTGTTTCTTGAGGAGCAGTTACATGATTTTCGTTGATGGTACATCTTCCATGAACAGGCATAAAATTGCAGAGGCTGATGGGAAAGATTCAGTTCGTCAATGTGTCCTTTTACTATCCTTCAAGGTTAACGGTACTTTTCATTCTTGAAAAGTATATTGTGGAACATGTAACACTTCTGTAGGATTTTCTCAATCACCTCATGGTTCCTCTCTATGTTGCTCTAGTTGATATAAGCTGATCCTTGTGTTAATTGCTTCTGATAGAAATAACTCATCCAATACTCTGTTGAATTTGAGCAGGTGCCTGTTCTAGAGCATCTAAACATTTCTGTGCGTGCTAATGAAATGGTGGCAATTGTAAGAAATGCCATTATTTATTTGCTCTTGTTTTTGTTATGGGGAAAAAATTCTGATTACGAACTGCATTTTTTTATTCTTCCCAAGGTTGGCCTCAGCGGTAGTGGGAAAAGCACATTAGTGAACCTTTTGCTTGGTCTCTATGAGCCAACTGATGGAGAGGTATGCAATGTTTGAACTTGTGTATTAAGCCATGATCTTGGGATTCAGTAAATGATTACGTGGATAATTATGGATTTTTTCACCCACTGGTTAACAAGTTTGCTTTTTCCTGAAAGCCACTTTGATTGGAGCTACAGATGTTCTTTTTAAGAAAGTAATCCCTCTGTCCCAATTTGTTTGTCTACTCACTATTTCAGTCCTCTCAAAAAATTGTGTATTTCAAATTTATAATGCTTTTTATATGCAATACGGATCTTGTTTGACAGATCTCAAATTAGTTCTATTAGATAGAATTTTCAAAATTAGATAAAACATGATAAGTTGTAAGATACAGGTGATTTTGTAAGTGGCATATATGTCGAAATTGGACAAATATATCGGGACAGAGGGCAAACATGGTTTTATTCAATTTTTAGGTTGTAATCAGCCTCTCCTAATCAATTGTCATCCCTAAAGGCATTACTCTAAAACGGATAAGCATCTCTGAATTACAGATTCTGGTTGATGGTTTTCCCCTGACAAAGTTGGACATCAAGTGGCTGAGGGATAAAATTGGATTTGTTGGACAGGTTCGACTAGATGTAATATAGCTGCAAGAAATACTTGAGACTTGCGACAAAATTACCATGCAATGTTCTGTTTGAACAGGAACCCCATCTTTTGCATATGGATGTCAAATCAAACATTTGTTATGGTTGCTCAAGAGACATCAAACAGGAAGACGTAGAATGGGCTGCAAAACAAGCCCATGTTCATGAGTTTATCTCATCTCTTCCCAACGGTTATGAGACCATTGTTGACGATTGTCTGCTCAGTGGGGGTCAAAAGCAGCGGATTGCTATTGCTAGGGCCCTAATTAGAGACCCTGCCATTCTAATACTTGATGAAGCCACCAGCGCTCTAGATGCAGAAAATGAGTATTATATTGGGGTAAGCAATTTATTTTTGGCTTTACCACCATACAAATGTCATCCGGAAAATTTAGTATACTAAAAAGGAAAGGTAAAATCTGAAAACTGGATATGGAATGCTACTGCATTGCTTGATCAATCCTTTGGTGTCTTCCTGTAGAGAGTTCTTCATGCTTTCAGAAATGACGGGAGAGAGAAAAGAACAATCATCGTAATCGCACATAGGTTAGTTTTCTTGTGGCAATTGTTTCGTACTTGAAAATTTCTTAATACGTGATTTGTGACTTTTTGACCCCACTTTCCCAGTCTATCTACTGTAAAAGCTGCTGATAGAATCATGGTAATGGATAGTGGTCGAGTTGTTGAGGTAAGTCCTTTCTTGCAATGGATATTTCATATGGTTGTTGAGCTCTGCCAGTGTATTAACACAACTTCTGCTTCTCCTTCTGAGGCAGAAACATCCTTAGTGATTCTGAGAAGCCTCACGATTGGTCCTTTTGGATTATGATTTCCGTCTGGAAAATCTTAAAGTTTTGACAAATACTGATCGGTGTGTTCAATTACTGATCTACGTAGATGGGAAACCACGCGGAGCTTCTTCACAAGGACAGACTGTATGCGCGGCTTGTAAGAACAAAAACAGATATGCTTTGGGTTGATCAAGGACCGGGACGATGATGTTGCCATGAATATATTTCTGATGCCAGAATATGACATATGACGAGCAGATTTTGAATTTGATCTCCTAAGAAAGGGACTACATGCTCTCACTGGTACAGGATGGGACCTCTTCTGGGGGTTTTTTTTTTTGCAGCGAAAGAGTTGTCACTACCATATAGTTATGAATAGTGTACATCTCGCAAGAAATTTCTGAAAACACCGTAATTAACAGTGCCTTTAACCAATTTTCACGGGCATGGATTTGTTAATGACATGGCAGGAATGAATCCTTGCATGTTCAAAAAACACGTCGAAAGACGTGATTTATTCACTATACAAAGCCATTTTTCATGCAAAGTTCAATTGCGTCTTTTTTCATTTTATCGAAATGAAAAATGAATCGCGCCCTTCTGTTACCCTTTTTACTCTTTTCACAACGTACATTTGTTCTCCAGATGAATAAGTCTATAAACCAATAACTAAATTCAATTAGAGCCGGGACAAGTTTCATTTCTACAGAAGACGGTGGGCTAATGTATTCATCAAATATATTACTAAATAATCTGTAAATGTTTTGAAAGGTTTGGTGGACGACACAGACCTTAGTTGAACTTGAACCCCAAAAAAAGGGGATTGCTAATTGAACCTCCAATAAATAGGAGGCAATCGCGTGCCAAATGTTTTTTTGGGTAATCAAATACATACGTCTATTGGACTAGTTTTCCAAAAGATTTTATGGGAAATCCCATAAAATCAAGGTGTTAAATTTTATGATATTTCCCATTTTAACACCTAGATTAATCCAAAAGATTTTATGGGGTTTCCTATAAGATTCTATGGTACTAAAATAGGAAATCACATAATTTTTTTTGGGAAACTAGGCCCACTGTAAAAGATTACACACGTATTTTATACTCCTTTTTAGAGGTGCAACCGGCTATGTAAGTTTGGCCTAACTTTTTAGGGGCTTTTCAAGCAAGTTTTTCGGGTTATTTCTTCTTAATATTTATTAGATTGGGGCATCATTTTTATACTATCACATTGTTCGGCTCGATGAGAGAAATTAAAAAATCAAAATATAAATCAAAATTGAAAAAAGTTCATATGGGATGACAAAAAAGACCCAAAAAGAAAATGTAAATTTGACCTGAATACGACGAAGATTAAGGCCTTGTTCCAATTTCTAGCTTAAACTCAAAACAAACATATTGTGCTTTACGAGACAGATCATTCTCTCCCAATAAATCAACTTAATAAATTGACTTAAGCCAATTCCTGACTTGAAACCACCGAAACAACATAGATTAAGAGAAAACAAGCAAATAGACTGGCAGAAAAGTCACAAATTAGTTACTAGTAATTTGAAAATTAAAGTGGTGTAGAAGATAAACTTTTAGAGTGCAAGGATTAAAGTGGGCATAAATGGATACTTTGTGGGTGCATTTTATAAAACTCCCAAAAATACTACAGCACAGCCGCGCGCGTCTATTTGGAATCTGTTGTTTCTCCCACCGTCTCTGGTCTACCCAATCAGCCGACGCCACGCGCCCCGTCAAGTCCATTTTCTAAACAGTTTTTACTTCACAGTCCCCTAAACCCTGTCTCTAAACCCTAGATGTTTTCCACATATTTTGCTCGCATCAATCACCGTTCTCTCTCCAACCAATCAATCAATCTCTCTCTCTAAATTGATGCTGTAGATGTTGATATTCACCTGAAAACGAAAATGGCGAGCTACGGTCCACTGGTGGTTCTTCTTCTGTTTCTTCAGTTACTGAGCACTACGTCGTCGTTTCATTCGGAGTCCGGTCCGCACATAGCTGATGTCAACATACTGTTGCCGCCGAGAATGACTCATCCTGTGGAGTACAGGCTCCAAGGAAGCGATGGTTGCTTCAAATGGTAACTGCTGCTTGTTTCTCTGTTTTGTTTCCATGAATTCTGAGCTTATTTGATGTCTTTTTCTTGAGTATAATTAACGTAGTATCTAGTTTTTCTTTAGTTGCACAGTTTTGGTCACGTCAGATTCGCTGAGTAAAGTTAGCAATTAGCGCAACTTTGCTTCGACAAGAAAGAAGCATGCATTATGGACCATGGTAGTCATTTTTCTAATGGGCGAATTATTTATTTATTTTTATTGGCGCATGATTGTAGTTATTGGCGGGGCTTCAACAGAATCTAATTGTTGGCGAGCAGCTCGAGACTCAGCTTGTTAGTAAAGAAGCTCTCGAGTTTTAAGCTCGTTTAGTAAAGTAACCGAGCTCAACTGTAGTTATAGCTTGGGTCATTTATAAAAGCTCGGCTCGTTTAGTTAGTGAATCAAGCTCGAACACCCCAATGCTAAATGAGCTGAGCTTGAGTTCAATTTTTTGCGCTCGACTCGAGCTCGAGCTAGAGTAGCTTTGAACAAGTTGAGCTTGAACACTTTAAAGCTCGCCTTAGCTCGTTTGCAGCACTAGTTATTGGGCACTCCTAGTTGTTTAGGCTTGCATCCAATCCTTGCACATTGTGAGCACACATAATTGAAGTGGTGGTAAATTTTGGAAGGAAGTCTTCCTGGAGAAAAGCCCAAGAGATTGGGAATCAGCTAAAGAAGTTGTGGTATCCATCAAGGACGGTTTTGAGAGTTGAGTGGGTGATTGGATGGATGGATGATTCTAGGGCCCAGGAGGAAGCAGAGGTGTGGTGCTTAGGAGATGAGGAAATGGGGCAGAATTTCAATGTTTAGACTTCCGGCAGGCCTTCCCTTTTAGTTCTCTTTGGAGGGGGAGGCCGGGAGGGTGCTGCATGAAGAGGTATGCGAATTTGGAAGGAAGCCCTATATTTGGTTGGTGGGGTGCTGTTAAAATTACTTGGATCGAGTGGACTATGGGTACGTGTGTTGTGTGAGTGTGCATGTATGTTTGGGATTGGTGGGTGGGGGGAGGGGGGTTGTGTTAGAGGTTCATTTGCAGAAAAAGATAGTATAACTGACAGCAGATGCATCTATATGTAAACAACATTTCCTGTGGACGGTGGCCTAGTTATTCACTAGCAAGATAAAAAAAAAATTAGCAAGGCATCTAAGACTGTAGTACGTGAATGTACACATGAATCGTTAGTGTAACAAGGCGTGAGACCTCTGAGAATGTATATACACATGAACACTTAAGTGTCTCAGATTAACAAGAACCAATTGTCCCCTATCTATGCTACCTATCGTCAGCTTATTTGGAGTGATTTTTTGTTTCTGCTTTTTTATTGTTACCCGCTATTGCTGTTGCTTATAGTTTGCTGTAATAATGTTAAGTGGACCTTTAAACTCATATTCTTGGCAGGTCATGGGATCATCATGATATTTTATCTGTTCTCCCTGAATATAATGTAACTAGTCATTGCACAACTAGTGCCCGATTGCGGTCAATCGCTCCATTCACTGGTCGAAAGGAGACTGCTGTTTATGCAACTGATGTACATACTGGGATGGTAATTCGTTGCAAAGTTTATATTGACAACTTCTCCAGGATCCAGATATTTCACAACTCCATCAAACTTGACCTAGATGGGCTTGCTACTCTCCGTGTACGTGCCTTTGACAAAGAAGGTAATCGTATATGCTAAATTTTTGAATTTGAGCAAGTCTGTTGAGTTCTAATTATCATCAATTTATGTGATTTCTCGGGGTTGGGGTTGGAAATGACAACTGTGACCAAATAAGTGGATGAAGTTGGAGAGTTAAGGGGTTGGATCACACGTTTTTTAGAGACAGAGGTGTGAAACATGAGGAATGAAAAGGAAAAGGAGGTAATCCATGCCTCCTTGAAGTGCTGTTGGAGATGAGCGTACTGTGTAGTTTTTGCCTGTAAATCATTTACTAATTGGTAGATTTTCTTTTGGAGCTTCCAGTTAATCTTCTTTTATTTTTTTGTTTTTTGTTTATCCACCCCTCTAGATGCTTATTAGTTATTCTTGTCAAAACTATTCATATTCCTACTGCTGTCTGTTCCTCTTGGACTCTGTATATCTAACCATGTACTTTAGTTTTCTTGACTTCTATGCAGACAATGTATTTTCGTCGTTAGTGGGGTTACAGTTTATGTGGGAACTGAAGCCTGAAGCTAATGGACTGCCTCATCACCTTGCTCATGTTCCGCTGAAGGACTCTCCGCTGAGTGACTGTGGTGGGTTATGTGGTGACCTAGATATCCAAATCAGGCTTGAAGACAGCGTAAGTTGGCAGTTGGCTGCTAGTTTATCAATGTGGCTGTATTAAGCAACTGGATGATGTTTCCATACTGAGTTCTCTTTTTCATGTTACAGGGCGTTTTCTCTGATTTATATGTCATTAAAGGAACTGGAATTGGCCGTGAGAATGTTTCTGTGTATTTGCATGAGCCACATTTTGAACAGATGGCGGATAAGATTGTTCTAACTGTAGCAGAAGCCATGTCTCTTGATCCTCCCTCACCTGTTTTTGTCCTTATTGGCGCTACTGTTCGTTATTGCCTTAAAGTTATGCGTGGGAATAGTCCTCAAGGTTTTCACTACAAATCTTATTAAAATTATAAACAACGAACTTCTGTTTATTACCCTATCAATTGTGATGTTTTAGAAAAAGGTTGCATCCTGGACATTCATCTACAAGGGGGTTGTATCTTGGACATTAAAATCTCAATACTCAAATTATTAAAATCTCAATTCTCAACTCGCAAAGAGGTTGTATCCTGGACATTCATCTACAAGGATTCGTTAGTATTCTCTTCTGCGTCAACAGTTACAGATTTAAGGCTTTACTTTTGAAGTTGGTAGCACATTCCTCTTACACATAATATACACTTCGCTTGTAAATTTGTAACTTCCCTTTTGGTTAAATTAAAGGGGACATAAGGTTAGGATGACAAATACTTCCTCCCCTCCTTTTTTGAAACTTTAGAATTCCTTTTTCTTTTATTCGTAGTTAACATTATGTCAAAGGCGGCGTCTGTAACCAGAGGAATTACTGAATATGGGGAGTGCATGGGGGAGGTAATGGGAAAGAAAGATTGGTGGGTTGGAGAGGATGGTGTGTTGACAGTGAGTCATGAGACTCACGACTCATGAACTGGATTATAACACATACAATGCATGTCCTCGTGGTAGGTGGATATTGATTTGGTGTTTGGAAGTTTTAGGAATAAAAAAGATGGCTATGGTAAGAATTCTCGAGGCGTTTTATCCTAGCTTTGGGATGTTTAATTTGGGGGCTACTAAGATTGGTGTTGGCTTGACAACTGCAGACACCGCAAATTTTCAAGGGGGAAACGGATAACCCTACGTGGTCATGTTTTTGCAACGATTTGGGATACCTGAATTGAATGAGAGGCTGGAAAAGTGTATGCCAATTGATAAGATTTGGAACAAACTGCATCATTTGGCTTCTACTTGGGATTCTATTTCTTATGGCCTTAAAGGCATGCCCTTTCTGTTGTCTGTTGAGATCGGCTGTGGGATT
Source organism: Gaultheria prostrata (assembly GCA_036023075.1). Lineage (NCBI taxonomy): Eukaryota > Viridiplantae > Streptophyta > Magnoliopsida > Ericales > Ericaceae > Gaultheria > Gaultheria prostrata. Next base: position 20,000 of record JAXBDA010000474.1, read on the forward strand.
TCTGTTAGATGTATTTTGGTGCTTCTGTTCGAAATGGCTCTGACTTGGTATATATCATTATATGTGTGAGACTCCTTTTTGGAGATTGTCGAGGCAATGTAATCTGGATTTTCTCTAACCTTTTGGTAAAGATCCAGTTTGTAAATGCTTTGGATTACATAGGGTTTCCCTTATGTTTGGTGGAAGGTGACTCCTCAACCTTTTTGTTGTGTGAATCCGGGAGCTGGGGCTGCTGCGGATGCCATAGTTTCTTGAACTGTTGGTTGTGGTTTTGCTATTATTTGTTTCAAGGAAACCTTACATAGGCAGTTGGCAGACCATTTTTAGCTTGAGCATACATTCTTTTCCTCCTTGCCAGGAAATTTCAAGATGCAGCTCTCCCTTTTTTCGGCTTAGGTTTGGCAATCAAAATCTGGGTTGAAACTAATAAAAAGAGAGAAGCATGGATGGGTGACTAGATTATCAAGCTTTTCCGAGACTAAAGTTGTATTCATGTATTGTTAGCACACGCTTTATGTATGAGCTCTTTAATACTGTCGATTAAGTTCAAATAATCTTATTTAATTTCCCACTGACATGTGCAGGGATTACTTTGCCATCTCCTTTCCACAGGTGGTCTGTTTTGAACTCTTCGGTGGCTCAGGTGGATACAATGATGGGTGTAGCTCATTCGCTGAGCTTAGGGATTACAGCTGTCATTGTTGAGGACACCAGGGTTGCTGGTCACTATCAAATGTCATCTCTCCATGTTGTTCTTCCAGACACTTTACGTTTATACCTGTGTTCTCTGTCTCAATCCGGTGAACCCGTGGATGACATAAACCCAATTCCATCAGTGTCACGTTGGTATGTGGTTTCTAGCAGAAGTTATCTCATTTATACAAAGGTTTTCTCACGAGGGCCCGATGCGCAAGAAATCTATCTAACAGAGGTAAACCTGTGCATGTTTTTTGCTTTGACCTTTTCAAAGGCTATATAGTATGTATGTTGTTCTACCTGTGTATCCCATGTGGCTTGCACACACACACCACACAATTACTATGGCTGCTTTTAGTAGCAATAATCAACTAGTTTTTCATGAATCATGGTGTACAAGTTTTTACCTTATTCCGGGGATGGTGACACCAGCTATAATATCAGGAAAGAAACAATTGGCTAGCACCCATTAACCACATTTGACAAAGGCATATTTGTTTTCTTGATTAGGAGTCAGGACAATGGCATATTTGTTCTCTATTGAAAGACGAAACATGTTCATGAGTTTTCTTATTTGACACTAAAGAATCACACTGGTACTAACATTCATTTAAATATGATGACAATAGAATAAAAAAGAACCAGATAAATCAACGGTGTATCGGTACATTTTTTTAAGGGTGGTTGAAGTTATTTAACGGGAATAGTTCCTCGGTTTTGGAACTATTTACTGAGTTTGCTAACTTTCAAATTTCAGAGGATCTTTTGGACACTCCATTTTTTCAGAACTTATGTAGTACTTCTTTAAAGTTATATCTATTGGATCCGAAACAATTAACATATTCTTAGTATTGTGATGGATTCTGCTTGTCAAAGATAGACTTGCACCGTGCGAATATATGTCTAAGTAGTTCTGAAAGAAAACAACGAGGCTCTTATTTTGTTTGGGCTATCATCATCTGCAACACTTCCATGTATTTATTATCTTTCTTTGTCAGTATGGTTAACATTTTTATGGAAAATCATTCATTGCCGTGGTTCTTTTTGTTGTTTTACCAATTATGTCTCTCATTTTTTTTGGTTTTCTTTAACTTAGACTTTCTTTCTTTGCAGAGTGACGATGTTAAGTTAAATGAGGATCAACCTGGTTACTGGAACACTCTCCCAGTACCAGATGATATTGCAGTCAAACATTCCAGAATCCTAAAAGCAAATTCGCATGGATTAGGAAAACTAATGGCAACTTTGACTTATAGTACAGGGGATGATGAAACAAAGGAGGTGATAGAATACGCGTCATACCTTTTCCATTATAATTGCTTTAGTCCCCATTAATCATCTGTTTGTTGCCTTTAGTGGTGTCTGCTTTGCAATCAGATATATTCCTCTAAACATTGGCTCTCTTTCCACATGGTATTTTCATTCAGGTTCTCAAGGTTGTCCAAGAAATCATGGTCTGTGATCAAGTAACATTTAGCATTGACAGTACAAACGTTGTAACTCAAAGTATTCTCCTTCCCTGGGCCCCCACTGTCTATCAGGAGTTGGATCTAAAGGCAACAGGAGGTAGCAGCCCTTTAAAGACTTCTAACTAGGATTCTCCTGATAGTTGTATGGTGTTATTCTCATTACTGATGTAAATTCAATGGCACTGAATCTTTTAGGATGTGCAAAAGTGTCCAGCGACTATAAATGGTTTTCTTCAGACATGACCACTGTATCGGTTTCTGCTCACGGGGTTGTGCAGGCAAAGAAGCCTGGAAAAGCTACTATCAAAGTGGTATCCATTTTTGATCCATTCAATTATGACGAGGTAATAATTAATGGATCATAGATGAAGTATATTGTTTGCTCATGTTTCTTTTGCATTCAAGAGATTCTCTAAACTGGTGCACAAGTTATATATTGTAGAGATTGTGAAACCCGTTTAAAAGTGATATGCTTCTACATATGGCTTCTGATTTCTTCATCACCCTTTCCCCTCGTTGTTTGTTCCTGATTCTGTTATATGTATAGGTGGTCATTGAGGTTTCCATCCCTTCTTCTGTGGTTATGTTGCCAAACTTTCCAGTGGAGACTGTTGTGGGATCACATCTTCAAGCTGCTGTGACAATGAAAGCATCAAATGGTGATTGTCATTCTCAGATATTTTGGAACAGTACTTATGTTGCAACTCTAAATATTTCCCGTTCTCTGTGGCTTGGTGATGCAGGTGCCTACTTTTATAGATGTGATGCTTTTAGTTCATCAATAAAGTGGAAAGCTGGAAGTGAGTCATTCGCGATTGCCAATGTGACTGGGAAACCGGTTGTCGTCGACATGCTAGCTGGTCCTCCGTGTTCATGGACCTATGTTTATGCTTCTAGTCCTGGCCAAACTCTGCTGCAGGCAATGCTGTCTAAAGACTATCAGCACTTTGATCATTCTTACAGTGGAACTATCATTCTGAAAGCCTCAAAGCATATTGCAGCATATACACCACTTATTTTGCATCAGACAAGTGATGGAAACCAATTTGGTGGTTACTGGTTTGATTTGGCTAAAGCTGAAACCAATAATGAGCTAGAAAATTTGGATGACTTGTATCTTGTCCCTGGCACATGTTTGGATGTTACGCTTCGCGGAGGACCAGAGCGATGGGGCCATGGTGTTGATTTCATTGAAGCTGTGGAAGATACTCTTGGGAAAGATGGAGTTCTTGTCGACCAAATATCTAGCAGCTATCTGAAATCGTACAGAATTTCATGCCGAAAACTTGGAACCTTTGTAAGTTTTTTCATTTACCTGGCTTTCATGGTCTTGTACAGTGATCTACTTATTTAGGAAAATAATGAAGTCTATATTTTCCCTTTGTTTTGAACATGAAATAACCCAGAGACTCATTTTCAAACGGGGAAACCTGGTTGGCGATGACCATCGTCTGCCTGCTGTTGAAGAAGTGGAACTGTCGCTCACATGCAGCCTTCCCTCCACCATTGTACTAATAGCTGATGAACCTGGTACGAGGACGATAAACTTATCAATGTGGATGCAGGCACATTCTTTTCTTCTTGCCACCTCTCATACTACTGACATCTTTATCTTACTTGATTTGTTTGGAATTTTTTGTAATAATTTATTTGGAACAGTTCTCTTCTGTGAATAACATTGTGCCATTCTCTTAGTGAATGCACGTGATGTAATTTGGAGTGCAACTCAAGCTGACCGCAGTCCAGAGCGAATGCGTGCCACCCCTATCACTGTAGCAAATGGGCGCACTATTCGATTGTCTTCAGTTGGTATAAGTAACTCTGGAGAAGCTTTTGGAAACTCATCCTCTCTTGACTTAAGGTGGGAACTCAGCAGTTGCGACGGTTTGGCAACTTGGGATGATGTCTATGATACACCAACATCCAAATCCGGCTGGGAAAGGTTTTTGATCTTGCAGAATGCATCCGGATTGGTACAGCCAGGACTTTCTTACCTTCAAATTTATGCCATTATTCTGTTCAACCAGTTTTTCTTTTTTTTTTTGGTTTTCTCTTTGTATTCCCCCCCATCAGCCCTTAGGGGAAGAGGCTGGAGCTAGTTGCCTTCTTTCGTAGGACTTAGGAGTGTCTTAATCTCCTTGATTTAGTGAAGGTGTCTTTCTAGATGCCTGCTTGAGAGAGGGGGTATTAAATTCCTCTTTCCGCTGTACGTATATAGTAATAGTTTTGAAGGCAAGTAAACACTGCCCCTTAATGACTCAAAGATATGACAACCTAATTGTTAAATATGCCTTATTATCGGTAACTCAAGTGCTAGGCAGCTGCCACTAGATTACAGTACATAACTTATATGCCCTTTTCCGTTGTTTAAAATACACGTGTTTAATCAGTTTTACAGGACAAGGGATGTATACGGGCCTGAACTTCAAAATTTGTGGGATCACCTGAAACAAATCTTATGGCTAGAGTAGACGCCAATACTTTTGATATGTCACTCTGTGTTTTTCCGGACAATCTGTAAGGAACGGGATACTGGGTTTTGAGATACGTATCTGTGTTTGGAAGAAGCTTTGCTCTGTTCTCTGTTCTTTGGATGAGGGAGGACTGCCCTTTTCTCTGTTGTCTGTTTGCAGTTACTGGCCCATAGATGTAGTTACTTGTACTGACCCAAAGTAATTTTATGACTTTATGTGCCACGTATAGAAACAAAAGAATGTAAAGTCGAAATTATTTTTTGGAAGTTCTGATAATTACGTAATTTCGTTTTGACCTTCTCAAAAATATTATATTCAAATGAGTAAAGTGTTGAATATGAGTTAGGGTTTAGAGACAATGTTAGAGAGGGAGTAAGGAGAAGAGAGGAAGCGTTAATGAGCTTCTACATCTCACATGTTTATTTATACTAAGATACCAAGAATATTACAAGAATACCCTTAGGTAAACACAAGGAGAGAAACACTGAATAAAACTAACATTAAACACTCCCCCTTAAGCTGGAGCATAGATATCAAGCATGCTCAGCTGGGAAATCAACCGATGAAACAACGAACGAGCTAAGGGCTTTGTGAGAATATTACCCAATTGATCCTCGAAGCGAACATACGGAGTAACAATCTGCTTCTGCAGCATTAGACCCCGAATAAAGTGACAGTCAACCTCTATATGCTTGGTGCGCTCATGGAAAACTGGATTACTAGCAATAAAGATGGCAGCCTGATTATCTCAATACATCTTCATAGGAGTAGGAACAACTATGCCAAAGTCCAAAAGAAGGGAACAAACCCACAACACAGAAGCAGTATGAGCCATAGCACGATACTCCGCTTCAACACTAAAACGGGCAACATGTTGTTTCTTGCTGCGCCAAGTAACAGGATTGGTGCCGACAAAGGTACAATAGCCAGAAGTAGACCGCCTATCAAAACGACTACCAGCCCAATCAGCGTCACTAAATCCAGTCACAGACAATGAAGTTGAGGCCCGATACAACAAACCACGGCCTGGGGCACTCTTCAAATAGTGTAAGATGTGACACATGGCCTCAAAATGAGGATGGTGGGGAGCATGCATGTACTGACTCACAATACCCACAGCATAGGTGATGTCAGGGCGAGTAACAGTGAGATAAATAAGTTTCCCAACAAGTCGCCGATACCGACCTACATCATGAAAGGGTTTGCCTTGGGCGGCATCAAGCTTGACACTAGAATCCATAGGAGTATCAATAGGTCGAGCACCGAGAGGACCAGTTTCAGAAAGAAGATCAAGCACATATTTTCGTTGAGAGAGAAAAAACCCTGAGAGGAACGAGCAACTTCGATAAACACTGAATAAAAAAAAAACATTCTAACAAATGGTTATGTCACATGCTTTCTTGACATTGAATCTGAGTTTAAAAGTAATTATTGTCCTTCAGTGCATTTTTGGGTTAATAAGAGTATTTTGTACTTATCAAAGTAAATTTTGACTTCTCAGTGCATTGTTCGTGCAACCGTTATAGGTTTCTCTGGTAGCATGGTTGTTCATCATTCTAAACTCCAATTTGAAAGCTTGGCCTTGGAGAGTGATCTTACAGATGCTCTCGGTTTACAGGTACTTTATTGAATATGCAATTTCTTTCCAGGTTCTTGGGACCTATTTTGATGGTCTTAATAGGACAAATTTTTGAAACTTACCAAACAAAAACATTGGATTTGTTTCCCCAATTTCCGTATTCCCTGGAGAATATGGAATGCTAGTGCAACAATGGATGTGTATCGCTGTTGAAAGTGGGTTATTATCTTATAAAATAATCTTTGCCCTTACATTTCCAGAAAGAAACCCCTATTCACATTTTCAGTTATGTCCATTCGTAGTGGTTTTTGTCATGGTTTATTTTATTTTTCTTTTGGTTATAGTTCTCTGCTCATACATCTGTTTAATATGCAGCTAGTTTCTACACTTAGAGTCGACCCAGAGTTCAGTTTATTATTCTTCAGTCCAGATGCTCGGGTAAACTTTGATGCTATCATGTGTTAACTTTTTCCTGGCTTTGCTTCAAAATTTAACCAGAATGATTCAATTCTTAGCTGTCATACTTTGCTCCTCTCATAGGAAATGCTTTTCTTTTCCCCATTTGATTTCTTTGTGAACACGTAACTGTTAGTCCGGCTTATTTATTGTAAGACTAGAGCACATCTATTATCGTCTCTCTCTCTCTCTCTCTCAGTTGAATCTCTCAATTACGGGAGGGAGCTGTTTTTTGGATGCTGTGGTGAATAATTCTCGAGTTGTAGAAGTGCTTCAGAAGCCATCAGGTTTACAGTGCTCACAGTTGGTGCTGGTTCCTAAAGAGTTGGGATCTGCACTTGTTACAGTTAATGATATTGGACTTTCTCCTCCAGTTGCTGCTGCCTCTGTGGTAATCTTCCAATTTGTCATGTTTTCTTTGGGTGATTTGTTTGGCCATTATAACATGTTTTTTCCTTATATTTTTGCTCATCTCTTGCAGATTTTCAGAAATTTAATTTCTAGTATTTACACTTATGAAAGATTGAGGACTGTATTACAGTACATTATCGAAAGCTTGATTCTAATGCCAAAATTTAAGTAACCATATGGTAATTTTATGGCCCACTATAAGAGTGAACTGGCCTTTTTTTTTTTCTTTTACCGGTATGATTTTCCGAACTTAAGCTGGATTGTGTAGGTAAATGTTTCAAGACTTTTCATATCATGGCATTATGTGCCTCTGTTTTCGTTTTGGCCATCAGGTGATGAAGGGTAGTAAATCCTTTTGTATCATTAATATACTTTGTGGGGGTTACAGGCCCTCATGGAGCAATGCTTTCTTGATTGTCATCGGAAATACAAACATTACCATTTCCTTTCAAGTAAAAACCGAAATATTACTTCAATGAACATTCTCTAATATCAACAGTTTCTTCCCTAGACTTTGTTGATTTCATAATTTCTTTGAAGGAACTTGGCAAAAAGAAAAACAAACTTGAGAAATTTGCTTTCTTCTTGCTCTTAAAGTAAAACCAACCTGGGTTCCGTCTTGGCTACTTCCCCTATACTGTCTGTGTAATCAAATTATAGATTTAGAGAAATTGAGACTATATTCTTTAGAGTTTCTGATTCAAGAGATGGGATGTAGCATTTTGGCAAAGCCTTTCTTATTCTTGGAAATTGTCTCATAGCAATATTTAATGATGGAACACAAAAGCGAATCAGCATTTAACGATAACGGTAACGGAATTTATTGGCAATAGTTGGCATGTGCTATTAACAAATTAGGAAGTGGCAATAGTTGGCATGTGCTATTGGGGAGTGGTACGTATGACCGAAAGTCTTACAGATTTGTAGGCATGGCATTGTTATTTGGTTAAATTCCTAGGAGACCCCCTCATCTATTCCAATTTTCCATGCAGACCCCCTAACCTTTAAAAACGTCCATTCACACCCCCTCATCTATTTGAAATTGAAAAAACCCCTTACTCCGTTGACAGAGTAAGGGAAATGACTATTTTACCCTTGTTTAAAAATTTTGCTAACACATCTGCCTTCTCTTTCACTTCACTCTGGCTCCCTATCACTTCTCCTCAAATAACCCCCTGTTCAGTAGCCCCGAAAAAAGCTAGAACCCACAGATCTGGATACACCAGACCATAAAAACACCCAAGCACCCCTTCATAACCACCTACGGCAATCCATGCCACCACACATACTCCACTCTGTTTGCTAGAAACATTGTCTCCAATGGCTACCATGACCACACCTCGTCGCCGCCGCCACTGATCACCGAACCTAATGGCCTCCTCAATCATGCCTTACTGCCGCCGTCCCTGATCGTCGTCGTCTTGCTGCAAAATTGCAGAATTGAAAAACTGATCGAAATCAAATTTTGACCACAGATTTTGATTCGTCTCGGTGAGACGATTACAAAGCCTCTGGTGTGTCCTCGATACGGCGTCCGTACAGGTCTCACGGGCCGTTTAAAGTTCACGCGTGGATGCGACTGAGATCCACTCGCGCGTCTGTGTTAAACGCCCGCTGGAGGTAGACGGCGAGTGGAAAACAAGGAGAAATCGCATCCTGATCATGCCTTTTGTATTTACAGCCTTTGATTCCTTTTCATGGAGGGGCTCTGCACAACAAAGACATTAATTACATGCAAGTTCAGTCAATGAATCAGAAAAGAAGAAAACACAAGTAGTTTGTATGTTAATCTTTTAGCAAGTACTTTGCGAGTGCTCCTTTGGAATATAAAGCAAACAAATTCTCCAATGAAATCATTAGCTGATGTAAGGAAATATTTCATTCCATTCTTTTATGTTCATTTTCCCCCTTTGCATCTCTTCGTTGTCACCATTGGGTATGCTTGGTGCTGTTCTTGCCGGCTTCCATGATGGAAATAGGATTGACTTGTGTATATATAGTGTTGTTTAGTGTTTAAGGGCATTTTGGTCTGAAAAATGCCCAAATGAATGATATTACTCTTAGCAGCAAACGATTGTGTAACGGAAGGGGTTTGAATGGCTAACGGTGAAAGATGAGGGGGTGAGTAAGGACGATTTTAAAGGTTAGGGGGTCTCCATGGAAAATTGAAATAGATGAGGGGGTCTCCGTGGAATTTAACCATGTTATTTTGCAACTATGTTGTGTGAGACGGTTACTACTATCATATTTCATACATTCCCAAGCTTTCAGCTGTATCCTTCGGTTATTTCTTATTTGGATTGTACCAGTCTCTATTCCTCAAGTCAAGACTGTTATATCTGGATTCTCTTTAACTTTTTCATGGGGTTTCCCCTTTGTTTACAGGTTCAAGTCGCAGATGTAGACTGGATTAAGATTACATCCCCTGAGGAGTTAAGCATTATGGTAAGCTAACTGGGTGATATTCTTTTTTGCTTTCTTATTGTTGTTTGCTTACCAAGAGTTTTGCAGGAAGGAAGTCTTCAGTCCATTGATTTTTTGGCTGGCATTGATGATGGAAGTACTTTTAACCCCTCTCAGGTTTGAGTACCCATACTATCTTCAGGATATCTAGTTTCTAGTTTATCTTATTTAGTGCTTGCATCTTTTTTAGAGGACATGTTAGTTCTGTCTTGTACTAGTTGAATTGATTCCCCTCGTTTGCAAGTCAATTGGAGTCCTCTGTTGTGGAGATTCTTGACATTGTTTCATTCTTTTTCTCTTTTAAAATGTCAACAATATTCTATTTGCCAAATGAAAAGCTCTCTCACTCTCTAAAAACTGTGCTTATGATATTTTTTGCAGTACACTTACATGGGCATTCGTGCCCACATTGACGATCCCATAGTCGAGCTTGTAGACAATGATGATTTCCCAAGTCCTCTTGACGGCTATGTGAAGGCACCAAGTTTCATTATCCGGGCTAGATATATTGGGGTCACTACCCTTTATGTGAGTTTAATTGTTTTCCTTTTGTAGATAGATGTAATTTCACAATAAGATTTAGTCAGTGTTAACATAAATTTGGGAATATAGATCAGTGCAAAACAGCAATCTGGGAATCAAATATTGAGTCAACCTATTAAGGTGGAGGTTTATGCACCACCAACACTACATCCTAGTGACATTTTCCTGGCACCAGGTGCATCCTATGTGGTATGTTCCAGATTGTTTCCTCATTTTTTTTATCTTTCCGTGTTGAGTTTAATCTTTAGACCAGCAGCAAGTACTGAAAAGAGTGTCACTAAACTTGCGTCTGAACTAAGCAATTCTTTGAAAATGAACCCTTTCTTTTTATACTTTCCATTTTCTTGGTTGACACCTTGTTATTGCCAAGTGTCTTTATATCGTAACTCTTAAAGTTCTCCTTCATTCAGCTTACTGTAAGAGGAGGCCCAACAATTGGTTCCCATGTGGAGTATGCTAGCATGGATGATGGGACTGCAACAATTAACAAGTCTTCAGGACGACTGTCTGCAGTATCACCTGGAAACACAGTAAGATGTGATGTGTAGTTGAGACTTATATTGGATCAAATACATCATTTTGGACTTCTATGAGGTTTCTCGTATGTAGCAAAAAAAATTGGTTGAGTATTTTGCAAGAGGATCTTGGAATCAATACACGCTCACAACAGATAAACGTGGATACTAGTTTGTTTTCATATGGATATGGCTGTTTAGTGTTTCTTAGCTTATTTTCAGGTACTTCTGTTCTGTCATACATGATTGCTTTCATGTGTCCTTCACATGAATTGGTAGCAATCAAATATCAGTAGGTGGTTTATGTTCCTCAAAACTCTTTTAAGCTTTTGGCTCAGGAGGTTATGAAGGTACCAAGTAGTTGCCAAATAATGGGCACGTCCACCAACCTTAACTGATGTAAATGGGCCAATTTGGCATTTCATTTAAGGGTCAGTTTTAGGAAACAAGATTAAATTAATTACCCACAATAGAAATTGACTACTGCCTGCAAACTTGACTAGTTTGAGATGATTTGAATTTTTTGCGTCCTGATTCTAGCCTCCTAACCACTTGCCACCGCCATTTGTACTTTGGAATGAAACAATTTAGCTTTTGAGATTTGTAGTTCGCATTTTTAATGATGTCATATTGTCATAGATTAATAATGCAGTTTTTTCATGTTCAGACGGTAGTTGCGACGTTGTACGGGAACAGAGATACTATAATCTGTCAGGCACATGGCCGAGTGAAAGTTGGGATCCCTTCTTCTGCATTACTGAATGTACAGAGCGACCATCTGGCTGTTGGTCATGAGCTGCCAATATTTCCTTCCTTGTCCGAGGCAAGAACTTGATAATAAATGGAATATGTATATGTATTTCTATCATCAAATTTCACCTATGGTTGATCTCCTTGTAAAGTGTTGGCTAACCATTCACATGTGCAGGGCAATTTGTTTTCCTTCTATGAGCTCTGCGGGAATTACAAGTGGACTGTAGATGATGAAAAGGTCAGATTTTCTTCTGTTTGTTTTTTAACTGCTTGGGATTTCTCGACTTGTCATGTACATCGAACATCTGCCCATCTCCTATTGTCCATCATCTAGGTATTGAGTTTCCAAGAAGCAGAGCAAATGTATGATGACAAGAATGGAGTCCACACTGCTGGACTGAAGGAAATTATATACACCAGCTATTTGGATGAGAAGGACCTTGGTTTTGTTGAACTGTTATATGGAAGGTATGCTCACTAATACTAGCCTGGCCTCATGTTCTGGTCCACCATAATTCTTGAGAAAATGTTGGACGGCCAACAAAATTCCAGAAAAATAGATTGTGCAACATTATCATGGATTGGACTTTTTCATTGGACCAATGAAGCTAGTTGTCTTGCACTATGAATCCATATATTTCACCATTCAATTAAATGTTGGAGGGATGTATATAAGGGGTGCCTCGTAATAAAAAACATCATTAATATGTGAGATTATACTTACAAGCTCTAAACCAGAACCATGTCTACAGAAAATATGTGGCTTTGTTGGAGCGATATGTAGGGCTTATCATTTGTTGTGTGTTTATATCTTCTACCGTTAGTCTATTGTATTTTATCTCAGTGATTTGTGTGCAGAAGCTATTACAACCGGAAGCAACTTCTCCATTTTTTAGTTTCTTTTCTGTGTTTACTGGAATTTTTTGCTTCCTTCTTGGATATTTTTGTACCATGCTCTTCGGACTAAAGGGGAAAACTTGGACAAATGAAAGGAAATTATTTCCTAGCTTCCGTGGAGTTCATTTAAGGAGTCGTTGCATAATGGGGGGTGTTTGTTGATCTTTATTTTTTGTGCACCATGTCTTAGAAATTCATCAATATGTTTGATAGGTTTCATAGTCGTCTAGGCTTTGGTAAAAAATCAGAGTTCTCGGTAACTATTAAGGAAGACACAACTCAGTACATTAAGGCGGTACCATAAATCCAAGAATTGTTGGAGTTCGTGGTATCTCCCATTTGATGTCATTTGAAGTCTTGAATTGCATTTTCAATAGCTTTCATCTTGTGTTGATCAGATCTGTTGGCCTTTTTGTGAATTTGGTGCAATAGTGGTTGTCATTGTGCATATATTGCCAGAGGTTAGGTTTGTCTCCAATCCTTCGTAGCTGATACCCCTTTCGATTGGTGATTACATGGGTACTGATGTTGGTGCAATATTGGTTGTCAGGTGAAATTTCTCCGGAAGTAACTATGGATTTGTTAGTATTGCGTGATTTTATAGCACTTGTACAAATTTTATCAGGATCGTTAGTTTTCTGTTTTTATAGGTGCTTCTATTAGGGTGTTCAGGTTATATCTAGAATTAGAATGTTCTATTGTGATCTCTTTTAGGTGAGAATTGAGGTTCTTTATATTCGCTTAATTTGTTAGACTCCAGTGCAGCTTTAATCAAATCTCTTTGGCATCTATCATATACTGTTTCTGCATGTTTGTCTTACTTAATCTCATAACCATCTATGACTCCATGACAGATCTGCCGGCAGGACAGAAGTCACTGTATCATTCTCTTGTGACTTTATATCTTCTGGATTATTCTCACAATCGAGGTCTTATACTGCGTCTGCATCTGTATGGGTGGTACCTGATCTTCCTCTTGCTCTTGGAGCACCAATCACCTGGATTCTTCCTCCTCATTACACTTCGTCAAATCTTTTGCCTTCTTCTTTGAGTTCTTATAGCCAACATGATACTCGGAGTCGCAAAGGTTCAATATCCTATTCTTTGCTGAGGCAATATGGTGGAAAGAATGAAGAGGCTCACAGAGATGTCATAGCAATTGATGGAGATAAAATAAGAACAACTGAGAGTAATACTCTGGCATGCATTCAGGCATACGACAAGACAACTGGAAGGCTTGAAGTTGCATCTTGCATTAGGGTTGCTGAGGTATAAATGTGTCATCTTGCTGCTGTTTTGCCATGATATAGGATATGAATCTTAAGCTGACTGTGGTTTTCGTATACTTCACCCGCTTATGAAGTTGGATTCATCCTACCAACACTTTGAATTTTTTGTGCTTAATTAATGGTAATAATGGAGCATGAAATTTAAGTTCAAATGTTGGTCACTAATACTCTTTAATCGAGGGGTTTTGTGTCCGAGAAATATGAGATTAGTTAAGTAGGATCTCTATCATAGGGCTGCTATATCTTTGCCCATATGATGTGACCATGTAAGACTAAATCTCAACTGTAGTATTTTGGTGTGCTCTAAAAAGCTCAGTTGGGATAGATCATTATTTAGGAGCCATAGGTCCAGTGCACAATTCCCAAGCCCCTAAATGTTGGCTTCAATTAGCATGAACCATTGCACATCAGATGATCCTGAGACTGTTGGTGTGCACATGAAGCATGGACTACGTAAAATTAGTTATTTATAGCAGTTACGAAAATCATCTAGATCAATCCATGTGCTTGCAGATAAAAATAAAATAAAAATCCTTGTGCTTTTACTGTGTTTTACTAGATTGATGTCGCCATCTATCTTTGATATTTTTCGAAGTTTAGAAACTTCAAAACATGCTGGCGCCTTATTGTGTGATCAGGTATCGCAAATAAGAATATCCAAGGACTTTCACAGAATTGATCTTACTGTTGGTGCGGAACTTGATCTTGCAATTAGCTATTATGATATCCTCGGTAAGTACCCTCTAATATCCTATGTTAATTTATCCCCCATCAGTCTGCATGATCCAGTGGCATCTGATACATTCCTCGTCAATTTGCTTTCAAACAGGACTCCCTTTCCATGAGGCTTATGATGCCGTTCCCTTCGATGCCGAAACTAACTATCGTGATATCGTCTCCATTAACGTAACGAGTAATGGCAATGGGAATATCCATCTTAAGGTTTGATGATATTTATTAGACTATTTGAGTCCTGTTGTTTTACACTTTAGCTTCAGTAATATTGCTACCCAATTGGAATATCACAAATCTTGCCAGTTCCTGCTTTTCATTCTGTGCATGTTTTTATTGGTCGTAATTTTTTCACGTGGACATTTATATCTTATTTACATGCATGTTATGCACCTGTATAATAGGCTGTGCTTTGTTTTTAACTATTTTCTTTGCCTGGCAATAGTATTACTCTCACCCCTGCACTTTTATCCCTGGTTGAAGGCATTGCGACATGGTAGAGCTCTTGTGCAAGTATCATTCAATAGTAATCTGCCGAAGTCAGTTTACGTTTTGGTAATTACTGACCTGGCATTTGCTGTTATCTCTTCCTTTCATATAATATTAGAAAGCCGTATTTGTAGAGGAAAAGGCCTATTTTTTAATTCTTAGTCATTTGTAGAATTTATTTAGAACACTAGTCCAGTCATTTTTACTTCAAAACCTTTTTCTGTTTACAGCATTATTTTTCTTCACATGAGAACACATTAAAATTGCTTGTAGACACCTGAATGGTGGTGGACGTTACCACTAGAAACTAGATAAATTCTATTAGGATGTTTTTGAGGACAATACAGTTGAATATGTTAGGAGAGGCTTCCTTTCATACTATGCTAGATGACTCAAGCAACATTCAATAGAGATTTGCAATTTTAAATGAAGCTAAATTGCGATCGGATAATTAACAAAGTGATTTGGCGCATTTCTAATTTAGAAGCTTGTCAGGGATTATCTTTGAATCACTCAAATCGCTGTTTCTAAGAAATTTTTAGTTTGGGGCTACATGTGGGTTGCCACTTGAGCTTACTGTTATTTTATGTGTATTCCTCTTGAGTGTGTGAATTCAAAGTACTTTTTGATTTTATTTTTGTTTTAGTTCTGAATAATAATTCCTTATTCTTCTGAATAATAAGCCCTCGAATAAGTAAGTCTTTTCTAATTTTGCTACTTTAATGTTGTTCCCTATGTTTTTATTTAGCTTTTCACTTCAGAATCACTGATAAGTTACCACTTCCTTCAGATTTCAATTGGTGCTCATTTATATCCTCGGAACCCTGTCCTTCGCCTAGGAAGCCATCTCAACTTCAGTGTGGAAGGTTGGTGTATGTTTAGAATTAAGCAGCTGTTGTTTCAATGCAAACTGTCCTTAGGGAGGAACAGTGTAGGCACTATTAACTGACATAATCTATATCCTTGACATTTGAACTGTTTGAAGAGCCTTTTTGTGTTAATGTTCTATTATTTGTGATTCAATTAATTCCTTCTGAATTGGTATTCTTCTTCCAATGTCATTCCTGTGGACGGATGTGAGAGTTCTTTTCAGTATGAGTTGTCACACTTGAGATTTAGAATTCTTCGATATTTGGTGGCTCTAGATTTTGTCCATTGGTGTTGCTGGATGTGTTTGAATGTGCATAGTGATTTTTTAATATTAATGTTTTTTTTTTCTTTGGCTTGTTTTTTTCCATACCTATTTGATAGGTCTCTTGTGAATCTCGAGATCCAGAGATCTGCATTTAGTAAGGTGTTTGTGTCATGGTGGAAAATTTAATTTACCAAGGATATGTGGGTTCATGAGGATGTGGATTCAAGACATGTTGTCACATGTTTTCAGTCAATCGGACTTGTAAGATTGGACATACAGCTAAGTAATTACGAAAGTGTCATTTGGTTGCAAAAAAAGGTAGGACGAGAACATTGGAATGCATTTGCACGGCTAACTTGGATGCTACATGTATACTGTTACAGAAGCAAAAAAACGCAAATATTGACATGCCTATTCATAGAGGGTAAAAAAGATGGATACGTTAAGAACAAATCCCATAGGCCATCCCCCCAGTGTAACTCTCCTACGAAATGAACCAATTCACAAAATCCTTGCTCGCAGCTCACCATGAGGCTGATAACTGGAGACATAGAGACAGAGACCTAGATAGAAATTAATAAGAGAAAGAAGAGTGAGCTTAAGAGTATGTATGCTCACTGAATAGCTCCAGCTAGAGATATCTTTCTTTGAATTTGATTAATATATTCTGTGTCAACTTTTTGTTTCTAATTACAGTTGCATTATCAGTTAATTGTTACTTTGTGCTTTCTTTTCTGTGGTAGGATTGAATGATCAAATGTTTGGCCGTTGGTTGAGTGCTAATGAAACTGTGATATCTGTGGACATGATGTCTGGAAAAGCTGAAGCCATTGGGTACGGTTCTACTCAAGGTATTGAGTCTTATTCCCCGTTGCTATTAATGATCATTACGGAACTTCTTTAACGGAAGTCTTGTCTTTTCTCTTTGGAGTAATTTTCTTATACTAATTTTATGGTGCTAATCTCCTTGTATGGAACTCGTTTCCTTTGAACAGTGGTTTTCGAAGGTTCAAGTATGAAACTGCAAACAGCAGTTACTGTGTTGAAAGGAAATATTTTGCTTATTGATGCTCCAAGGGAGATGCTGACGAATGTTCCTTTCCCGGCAAAGGGATATTGCTTCCCTGTAAAATCCAGGTTTGAATTGGCCCTATTGTCTGGATGACGACTAGAATTTATGGCATCTTTATGTGGATTGCTTAAAAGTTACTTATTTGTTTCTTGCGGTGATTTTGTCTCAAACAGTCTATGATTTGTAAAATTTCATCTTTAGACGACAAAAATTGTCACAGCAATTGAACTTGTGGAATTACACACTCCATAGTTATCAGAAATAATAAAGGCTCCGCCTTAAGGATTTTTTTATTTGAGCAAGTTTGAAAGTTTCTGTTTTCACTTGAGTGCTGCTTCCCTTCAAGATGCTTCAAGAAATTTGTGTGTGTAGGGATTATGATATATGACTTGTGAATGGAACTGGTTTAGCTACTACATAAGATTTTGATTTATTCTCTCTCTCTCTCTCTCTCTCTCACACACACACACACACACACGCGCGTGCGCGCGCACGCGCTCGCGCATGCGTGTTCAGACCTGAGATGGAGTTAGCTAGAAAACACTTACATTTGGTTAGGGTGGTTTGTAGGATTTCGTATTGATATCAGTAGTACTGATATTTTCGTCTGAAATAACTCTCTCATAGCTGCTTATTTCATTCTATAAGGATGCTACAGTTACTTTTCTAGTAGAAGAACCTGAAATTATCCCAATGCAAAGACTAAAACGAGTTTGAGCCCATGACTCTTCTTACCAACTGTCCACCTATGTAATGTAAGATCGTACATGCACAACTTCAGCTTCTTCCCATTGGTATGATGAACCTAACCAGCAATTTTTTTGAAGAAAATACCTTAAAAATGAAGACATGCCAATGGAATGGCCGTAATTGAACAAGATAAAACTGGACCAAAGAAGAGCGGCGTTCATGACCATCTTTTATGATCAGATATGGTCAAACTTTGATGCATACAGTACACGTATCCTTTCTGCTGCTTTTGTTGGTTGTGATTGGTTACACACAGCATTGGTGACATGTAGTGCATCCCATCCCCATTCTCTTAGATCCAGAAGCAGCGAGGTGTGATGCTTAACTTTTCATGTTCGCAAATTTCTCTTGAAACAGTCGGATTTTGTTTGGTTTGGGTTTTGAGGGAGGTTTTTATGGGTAATGAGCGGAGAAAGAGATAGAGGTATGAGAGTAATAGGAGAGAAAATTTATTGAGGACTGTGCTGTGAGAGAGGGTTGGTTCTGGAAAACCCAAACAAACATTAGTCTATGTCTATCTGTATGCAAACTTTCTTATTGTTGTTTTGTTGTTGGGTAAGACTCGTCTACAAGGTATTCGTTCATGAAATTTATCTGTTTGTTTCCTTGTTTAAGTGATGCTCCTCACCCAAAGTCTGAAGTTCCCCGCAACGGTGTTGAAGTCATGTATGACTGTTCGGTGGACCCACCTTTTGTCGGGTTTGTTCCTATCTTCATCTTCGTTCTTGTTTTCTGGCAAAACAACCACTTTATTCATTCATATTTGCGGATTGTAGATATGCAAAGCCATGGAAGGATCTTGACACTGGTGTTTCTTATTGCCTCTTCTTCCCTTACTCTCCGGAACATTTAGCCCTTACTATTCCCAAGTCAAAGGACATGAGACAGGATGTATCTGTATCTATCACTGTCTCGTTAAGAGGAGCCACAAATATTTCTGGATCTGCTTCTGCTCTTTTTGTTGGAGGGTTTTCTATGTTGGAAGTGGACAAGGTGATAACAAATTTTCCCTTCTGTCTACGTGTTTATGAAAATATTTTCCATCATGTTAGCTCTTTCTAATATTTATTCCAATTTGAGTTCTCGGGCATTTCTTTATCGACTAACATTTGGAGGATGATTTCTCAGGGTTGAGTTCCTTCAAAATGTTAGGTTGGAGTTGAGATAGCAATTCTAAATATAATTTTGGAATTGTTTGTGTTTTCAGAATTCAATGCAGTTAAATCTGACGTGTTTTCAGAATTCAATGCAGTTAAATCTGACGCCAGAATCTAACAGGAGTATCATTACCGTCGTGGGGAATACAGGTATACAACTTTTTCATCTTCTTCAACTTTTCTTTTTGATTGTGTGAACAAATACATTTTAGAAGGATGGAAAAGCTAAGATGGTGCTCCCAACCCTCCCCGGCATCCATGTTGATAACCGGAATGCCAGAAATTTATGTTGTCAGATTGTGAAGTTTCGAGGCCCTTTGGTCCAATTGCGAAAAAGGTGGAAGAATACAAGCTTTATTATGAGAGTAGCCACAATTTATACAAATAGTGCTAGTGGTGTGGAGTACCACTTGGTCCTCTCTCTAATGCTGTACTGATCAATGAATAACTTTTGGATCTTCACTCTTCCCTGTATAACAAATATGATGAAGTCTTCGTAAGTGTCCTTCATCAGGACTTCTTAGCTTATGGAGACAAAAACTCTCAAGAGAGAAGCCTAATTCATATCATAATAGAGGATAGCATGCTCAGGCATTGTCATCCACTTCTTTTCCATAATATGTAATCTACAGCAGGTGGCACATGACTTTTCTCTTCCCCTCAATACCCGTGTTGGCCAGATATGGCAAGGCTGGGATAGGTTTTAAACCCCTGTGCCAAATTTAGACACATGAATCCAACAATCGTTTGAAGAAAAGAATCAGATGGATTTCAAATTTTCAATAGTTGAGAAAATATCCTTCTATTCACTCACTTGAATGGAAGATAGGAGTGTTTTTCTCCCGTAAATGTCACTCATTTTCAAGTTCATTCCAAACTACTACAGAATATCATCTTATATCAGAACGCTATGCTCATGATGTTTCTGTGTGCTTGTACCCAACTCTGGGTTTGTATACCTATATACTAAGAGTTTGCGAGGTCCAATTTATTGCCACCGACGCCCCATGTCCGTGCTTAAGTTTATGCAACATAGATCTACAGTCACACACCCATCTTTTTTGTCCTTTTCCTTTCAAAGAATGCCCTTAGACTTGAAACTACCCAAGATTTTGTTCGATGAGATCCAGAGATGTGATTCAACATCCTCTTTTGGTACTATAGTACTTCTAATAAACTTTTCTTCTATCTGGCATTACTATTAGGATTATGTCAATAATGGAATTGGAGGTTGTATTAATATATATTTTTTCTGATATCTTTACCATATTGCACAACACGACGTCTCCATGCTCACCCTGTTGCTTCTATTTTGAACTTCTACTGCATGAGTGTTGAACCTTTGACATTCAAAATCACCATAACTGCTATACTTATCCATGCATCAAGATTCATAAGACATCTATGAACTCATTCTGTGTTTTCTGACCTAGATGTGGAAGTCCACTGGAACAACCAGGATCAACTGGTTATCAACCTTATCCATAGAGAAGATTTTGGAATTGGAGGGTGTGCACAATATGAGGTGAATAGTGTGCCTTGTTTTATGAGATACTGTAGATGAAGTTGTTTCTTGAGTTATTGTTGATTTTACACATACCATCCAATAATTGAAACGTGGTCCGAAATAATTGAACAAGAAATCTCAAAACATGAGACTAAGAATATTGACACATGGAATGAAGGAACTATCAAAGTTATGTTAAACAGAACGTCATTATCTTCCTTGTGTCGCTAATCCATCATCTTATTGGTTTCTTCAGGTCAAAGTTCTTGGGGCCCAAAAGTTCACAGATAAATTAATCCTCACGCTCCCAGCCACCGGTGGGCATTTTCTCCTAATACAAGATACACAACTCCACTTTTTCCCATCTCTCATAAAATACTTTTGGCGAATGTCAAATGATTCTTATCTTTTTTTCAGGTCAACGAGAGGCAATTGATGTCAACTATGAACCTGGAGCGAAAACAGCATCAGAAATGAAGACAAATGTTTCCTTATGGGTGGGCATAATCGGGTGCATCACCCTTCTGATACTGACAGTGGTCATCTTCATTCGTTACCTGGACAGACCTGATAGATCTCGGCCATTGCTTCCCCCACCGCCCACACCAACTGTTGCAGGTCCAGTTACGCCTGATCGTGGTGGTGGTAGTCCTGTGGTCGTGAATGGACATTCTCCCAGGACACCTCAACCTTACATTGAATACGTGAGAAAGACGATAGATGAAACTCCGTACTATAGACGAGATGGGAGGAGGAGAGTGGTTAATCTACAGAATACTTTCTAGAGTTTTGCTGGTAAATTGTTCTTAGTGGATGTCTATGGCTGTAACATCATCAAACGGCTAAAGAAAAGCCACCTCTCTCGATCAACCTGCCTGCCTTCCAATGCTGTATATATAGTTGTAGATTAGTTTAGAATCCGGCTTATCTGCGGTCCACTTTTAGACTGCAGAAGACAGTTCGCGTTATCGTAGTTCCATTGCTGAGAATTACAAGATATGTTCTTATAGAATTTTGTTTTGCTTATGTTTTAATTGAAGACGAAAATGTCAGACACGTCATTCTTTTTTGTTATTAGTTTACACGATCTTGCATAGATTTACCGTTTAAAATTCGTGCATTAGAGGATCAAAATGCTAGTCAAACATCCAAATTTACATCAATTCTTACATTCTCTCTCACAAGTGGCTGTGGGACCCTTTAAATAGTATTGTGGTGTCCACTTTGAGGACGGGTTATGAGATGAAATGAAGTGGGATTCAAAATTCGGTGTTTGTTGCCCTTAATTTGGATGAGATTTCATAGGGAGATGCTAGGGGTACCGACACCTAGGTACATAAAATGTGCCGAGCGGCTTTGGGGACCCACCACACAAACAATCTGAACCGTTTTTCTAGTGGTCCCATGAGAAATCAGCTCAATTAGACATGCGTAAGTGGTTGATTCAAAATCCTCCCGTCGAGAACCTTAAAAATACCAAAAGTCATGTTGATTGGATACAGATTAATACCTGATCTGCACGCATTTATTTTGACAAAACCCACACAAATGGGTTCGAATCCAGTGTGCATGTTATATTTTTTAATATGTGTTTGTGCCGATTAAGGCACCGATTGGTATCCGATCAATATGATTTTTGATGTTATTGAAATTCTCAACGAGGTTTACAACGTAAACGGTTCTGATAATTTTATAGGTCAGGGACGAGCCCAAAAAAATGCAAATGGGAGAGAAACCAGAGAGAAATTGGAGTGGATCTGTTTCCTAAATTAAAACTACCGCATTTTTCATTTTCTGTGATCTATTGATGTGGACTAGGGGTTATTAATAATGCTTGAATTTACCTTGCTAGTAAAAACTACTCCACTAGCTCTTTTTCTCAATTTATTATTCTTGTCTCACTAGCGCGCGCTCTCTCTCTCTCTCTCTCCTTATTATCCGAGAAACCTTCTCCGAGACCTAAACAAGTAAATAACCCCAATGAATTCATATCAATCGGTTAACGTAAAAACAAACAATTGCGTAGAACCTCTCTTTTTTTTAGTACGAATTCAAATGGATTTTTTCTATAATTATTATTTGTATCTCACTACCTCTCTCCACTTGTTACCCGAGAAACCTTCTTCGTTTCAAGACCTAACAACCTCCCAGCGCGTGCTGCTCAGACTCCATCCCGCGCATCTACCTTCCCGCCCAAGTCAGTCTCACACTCACCAATCAACCAAAGCTAAAAGAAGCCTAATGCGCAGTGCGCGCCCGTGGCGATTTCTGGTCCAACAATCTCTCTCATCATCGCTCTTTCCTTCCTTCTTCACAACTGCTCTCTCTCATCCCATCTCTCTCTCCTCCTCCTCCTCCTCCTCCTCTCTACCAACCCTAGTTTCCGCCATGACCGAAGCTGCGGAGACCAACAACTCTTCCTCTTTCTCCACCGCTGCCGCCGCTGAAGACGCGGAATTCGGGTTCAAGCGGCCGGAGATGTACACGGAGAAACTTGCCGGCACCGCCAGCCGTTTGATCGAACGCCACGTGTTCCTCTGCTACGGCAGTTGCTCGTCTTGGCCCTCTCGGGTGGAGGGCGCTGATTCAGATCCGCTCCCCAAGCTTCTCTATGGAGCTCTCAAAACTCGCAAGGACGACATCACCGTCAAGGTTAGGTTCTTCTCGACGTATTAGTTAGCTTTAATTGACTTGAATTTGACGAGGATGGATTGATTCGCGTTTTTTTTTATTTGGTTGTAGTCGTTAATTGGAGAGTTTTAGAGATGTTTCTCTCCGGAGTTCTTAAAACTCTTGAGTACGACATCACCGTCAAGGTTAGGTTCTTCTCGATGGATTAGTAAGCATTGATTCACTTGAATTTGATGAGAATGGAATGATCTGCGTTTTTTTGGATTCTGTTGTAGTCGTTAATTAGTGAGTTATAGAGATGTTCTCTCTGGAGCTCTTGAAACACGTAGGAACGAAATCAACGATAAGGTTATGTTCTTCTCGATGGATTTGTAAGCCTTAGCTAACTTGAATTTGACGAGAATGGAGAGATCTGTGTTTTCTTATTATGTCGTAGTATTTATTTGGAGAGTTTTACAGATAGTAAATATTCATAGTGTTCTAAAAGAAGGTCTGAAAGGCCGAGTACTCGCCGCCTAGGCGCTAGAAGGCCCTCGCCGACTAACCCGACCTCGGCCCTGGAAGCTAGAAGGTGCCCAGCCACCCGCCCTGGGAGTACCTAGCGAGTTTTATAACCTATTAGTTCTACAGATTCTGGACGCTCTCAAACATATTTACGCAGAACGTGTGTATGCATCTATGTAGTGGCGGACGCAGGCTCTTTATTTAGCGGACATACTGAACCACTAGTATTTCTACACTGGTAACAAACATTATATTGCATATTCATGTATCTGGTGGGTCCAAGTTTGTATGTTTATACATAAGTCATTATTTTATTCGCATATGGGACTAAATCCTGTTGATTAACTTAAAATATTCTGTTGGGAGTTTTTCCACATGTAGTTATTTTAAGATTTTTTTTCCATCAAAGGGTCTTGCAAGGCTAATCTTATAGAACTTTTCTAAATTTACCTGAAAAACTAATAGAAATAAAGAGAATGGTTAGAGTTGTAAAGGGGCCGGGCACCTCCTTCCGTCCGCCCCTGTGTACATGTGTTGGAAGAGGGAGAGACTTGTTCTAGTTTTTCTTTTTTTGACTTATTTATTTTGTTGGCAGACTCTTTTGACTGTATTTGAGGGACGCGAGGGGACTAAGTTTTCAGATGGAGATGTTCTTATTTTCCCCGAGATGATCAAATACAGGTAAGTTAGGAGGATGTGTTACGCTTTCCGTTACAGTTTTCTTTTATGTTGTGAAGTCCTGCTTTTGGCAAGAATTGTCTAGACAGTAACTTCATTTTTTACTTGCTAATTTCTTAAAATACCAGATTGTGCTCTACTTTAGGTAATTGTTTGTTAGGGTTATACTTCTCGAAGTTTCTCTGTGGAGTCTGCGATTGTGTGAGTTACATGCAGTTCCTTGATTGCGCGGGATTAGGGCTCATTTCTCTATTACTCTGGTTTTTTTTTTGTTCATTCTCTTGGTTGATGTTATGAGACAGCTATGTTAGGAGGATTACGCTTTCAATTGCGATTCTCTGTTAGGCTGTGAAGTCTCCTTCATTTCATAGAATTTATGTTTAGAAAAGAGTTTACTGTTTAGAATAGCTTTGGCTTTACTCCATGATTTTTTCTATCTTGAGTCTTCAGTTGGTGCTGAATTTGATGAAATTGTTTGTTTGTTCTTTGAAGTCTAACCGAATGCTAGAAAATCACATATTTGGAAGCATTAGAGATTCCTTCCTTGATGATTTTTTTATTTTCTCCACTGTAGGGGATTGAAGGATTCAGATGTGGATAGCTTTGTTGAGGATGTAATCGTCAATGGCAAACCGTGGGCATCGGGAGTGCCAGAGGTGTTGGCTGGTTCTCATGTGTTCGTTTGTTCTCATGCCAATAGAGATAAAAGATGTGGTGTTTGTGGACCAGTTCTTATTGAGAAGTTTGAAGAGGAGATTGAAATGAGGGGATTGAAGGATCAGGTTTTTGTGAGTGGTTGTTCGCATGTCGGGGGTCACAAATATGCTGGGAACATCATTATTTTCAGTCCAGATTCAGAGGGAAAACTTGCTGGTCACTGGTTAGTTCACATGTCATGACTACTGTTTAGTACCTCTCGTCTTGAAGCCTTTAGTAGAAGGGGATTCATTTGGTGCTTACAGTGTCAACATTGAGACTTGGGTTTTTTTTTGGTAGGTACGGTTATGTTACTCCTGAAGATGTGGCTGAAATGCTGGATCAGCATATCGGAAAGGGAGAGATCATAGATCGCCTTTGGAGGTTTGTGTTTTCGAAGTTTTCTATGTATTTTTTCATGAACTGTTATAATGTTATGTAGCTATTATGACCATCAGGCTAGTTTCACGAGACACTGGAGGCAGGGCCGGCCCAGGCCCAAGGCCCAAGAGGCCTGGGCCTAGGGCACTCCAAAAACCTCCAAAAATTGGGGCACTCCCATGATTTTTAGTTGTATGCTTAGGTAGGGATCTTTTATAGCCCAAATAAAAAATAAAAAGGCCCAATGGAAAAATAAAAAAGCCTAAAACAATTGTAATGATCATTGGGCCTGAAGGCCCAAACTACAACAAAATCCAAAAAAAAAGTGGCTAACTACCATGTCCAAAAAAGGGGATGTAATTCCCATGAGCTCCAGCTTTGGTCACCAAATTTACGGCAGCTAATATGCCGAAAAAGCCCCCACGTCTTTGTTAAGTGCTAAACAGGATTGTTATGGAATTGATGTGCTCGACTTTTTGTATTTAGTCTCCCCTCCACATGTAACTCAACCCAACATTTGAGTGAAATTCTAGTAACAATGGTAATTTATAGGAGCACCAATCCCTTTAGAATCATAGTTATTTTTTTCATAATAACATTCAAATTACTTTAGTTCGCCCTCCCAACATTTTTTAGACTTTTTAAAAAAAAAAATGTATTTAGCCGCTTAGTGCTTAGTTTCTGAAAGAGAGTTGAATTTGTTATTTATATTATTTTGGTTTTCTCGTATTGTGATTATTGCAAGAAAAATTATTTAAGTATTGTACTCTTAGGGCACAATTTTTGGACTAGGCCTAGGGCACTCCAAACCCTTGGGCCGGCCCTAACTGGAGGTATGAGCTGCATCGTACTCATGATTAAGGTTGACTTGTTGTAGGGTTTAATATTTGTTTATGTAGTTGCTTTTAAGGGTTTCCAATGAGTACCAAGGACAATATCGTGTATGTGATATATTTCTATTATTGTACTCATAGTTCGGTGTTGCAACTTTTGTAATTTGTGAAATGTGTGGTGAGCGCTTTGCCCTCTAATTTTTGAGTCCTTGCTTTTTGAAGGAGTTAGTTTAGTATTATTGTCTTGGAATAAAATATTGTTGGAAACTATAAACTGTTATGCGGCACAGCAGCTTAAATGTTCTTTTGTTTCGCCTATGTAGTTAAGCATAGCATTTGGATGAACCAGATGAAAAATTCCGAGCACACACGACTCGTATATATGGTACACGCATAGATGGCTAGACTTAAACTCGTTGTGATATGCTCCAAGTTTGGCGGCTCCTTTGTGAAAATAAGCTTTTATCAATTGGACTTGAGATGCTGGTACTTAAATAACTGATTTTATCTTTATATATTCTAAATTTGCTTTGCCACATAGCACAGCTGCAACTGTGAGAAAACTAGTTAAAAGTTTGTGTATGTTACTTGAGTGAAGTTATGTGATGGTACGCCACCCCGTCCTTTTCTTTATATCTGAAACCTGTTAGGATTATCATTCATGCGGTTGAATTTACTAATGTGAAGCCAACTGGGGTCGGTGTGGCGTCCTCCATTAGGCACCCTTTTTCTTCTCGTTATTGCCTCGACATTATACTGAAGAACATAGGAGCATGGATTTAACAAGTTCATCTGCAGGGGGCAAATGGGAGTATATGTTGAACCTGCTGAGAAAGCAAAGGAACAGAAGATTCCAAACGGACTGGATGTGGAGAAAAGCAAGAAGAAACACAAAGAAGAGAAAAATGTTCAAGTCGAGAATGGAGATGCCGCAAGTTGTTGTCAGGGTGCTAATGGGGTCTCGTGCTGCAGAGATGGAAGTTCGGAGATGAAAGAAACTGCCGAAGTGAAAGGAAAGAAAGGGCTGGGGACATGTTCAAGCTGGATGGGAAAGTGGGAGCAAAGTGAGGTTCTTACAGCAGTTGGTGTGGTTGCAGCAGTAGCAACTGTTGCTGTGGCTTACAGCTTCTATAGAAGGTCAGGTTGAGAGACGCAAATCTTTTCCTTTTTGTTTTCGGATGTGGATCGTGTACCCTCGTTTTTTTAAGAGAGGTGAATGAAATTTAGTCAAATAATCCTCTGCACAATTCATTCCTTTAGAAGGAAAAAGATGGTTATGTCTTCTTGCAAGCACTATCAGGAGGGATTACTGGTGTTACCAAAATTGATGTCGAACGTCTTGGTGACCCTTTTGTGGTTTATGGTTACACTTGGTATGTTTACACTTTACAGTTAGTATTAGTTACAGTAATTTCTTTCTGCGAAATATATCTCTTCCTTTTCTTCTCTGCTCTAATTTCCTTTCCCGGAAACCTCTTCTTCATCCATTTTGTACGCGTGTAGTGATCTCTCTCTCTCTCTCTCTCTCGTTTTTACTCTCACACATGCTTGACATACACACACCGCCTGTTCTCTCTTTGAAAATAGAACAGGCCAAAACCAAGAGAGACCATAGAAAGAGAGCCTCACAATTGTTGGGGCCAAATACTCCCATCACGTGCAAGCTCTAGCGTGGACGCAGGTTTTTCTGTTTGTGATCACAACCTTTGTGAAACCAAAGAAGAAGAAGAAGAAGAAGAAGAAGAAGAAGCAAACGAATGTTCAAAGTGGAACTGCTCCAATACGTCCAAATGCTCGTTTACTAAATGAGTAGGGCTCGGCTCGCAAAAGCTCGGCTCATTTTATAGGCTCGACTTGTTTAAAGAGGCTTGTTAAGTAAATTAGTCTGGCTTGACTTATTTAAAATTTGGACCTTCTTTTGGACGACTGAGATGCACGATGGGTATCGCCACGTGTTATCCATCCAGCACCCAAGTTTTTCCCTCGTAAAGAATAAACAGTTGCTTGGAATTTTGTTGTCTAATGGTTTTGGTAAGTTTAAAGAATTTGTGCAACATTGAACATTTGAATTGGAAAAGAACTGGGTTGAATTTGAGTAGATTTTTTTTCAAATAAAAATCCAAATAAAACACCACCACCTGATAATTAAGGAAGCCTTCAGTTCACAACTGTGATCAACACTGTTACTATTGTTAAAACTACTTAGCATCTCATTGCTCATATTCATAGTATGCAACATTCTTTAGCTCTTTACATACTGTTCCTAATTTTTTGTTTATTACCAAATCAAAGTATCGAACCAAATAAGATAGTTAAAAGGATGAATCTGCTCTTCGGAAAGTTCTGGTCATCACTAAGCATACATATTTTTCGGTTGTTGTCAGGTCAAATATGGAGATTCAATTAGACGCTTCGATTGTTATGTCGACGAGAATGGACTACTGGATATTGACTTGGACGAACTAAAAGCGAGAGTTCGCTCTCTCTTCGATCTTCATATGGACATCAATCCTATCCTTACATATATTGATGAAGACAATGACAATGTGGCGCTAGTTGATGAAGAAGATTTCTATTACGTCGTTCAACAATGCTTAAATCCCATGAGGATAACAACATGTTTAGACTACCGCGAGGGAATAAGATTTGGTGAAGAAACTGGCAGAAGTTCAAGATACTCATTGTCTAGCATTTACACAGATTTTGAGGAAATATGTTCCTAATCCCTTGCAGGGTAGAACTTCAGAGCTATTCGACAACGTGATGAAGGGTGATGTATCCTCTATTCCAGAGTTTAGTAAGATTGTGGAGTGTCGAGCAAAGGAGAAATTCGGGTGTCAAACTAGTGGAGCTTCCGAAATAG
Organism: Gaultheria prostrata; assembly: GCA_036023075.1. Taxonomy (NCBI): domain Eukaryota; kingdom Viridiplantae; phylum Streptophyta; class Magnoliopsida; order Ericales; family Ericaceae; genus Gaultheria; species Gaultheria prostrata. The sequence goes on from JAXBDA010000474.1 coordinate 48,973, forward strand.
ATCTGAAAGCCTCCGGGTGTTTAGAAACTTCAAAAGTTCGTACCTTGCATGTACATATGTGCAACCCAGAGGTCCATCACTTCTGTGCCACATAGGCAATGTTTTCAATCGGGATACGAATCGTGTTTTTTTTATTGTATAAATTATATTGAGATACGTAATGCATATCTCAAGATACGTTTGATGGAAGAGTATGATTTTCTAATATTTAGTAAGACAAGATTTGGGGGAGAGAGAAATAATTAAGGTGGGAGTGGGGAGGCTGTTTTATTACGGTTAAACTCAAATTTTTTTGGCTTGGTACAAATTGGCTAGAACCCATCTCTATTTATACTATTTCATGGAAGGGTTTAGTCCAAATCCATGGAAGAGTCTAGTCCAAAGATATTTTCATCCAAGATAAATTTTGAAGTAGATTCTAGAATTATAGACATGACTAATTCTCACACAAAAATTATATATTTCACTGGAATATTGTAGAATTTCTAAAAGATAGATATTATAGAGCTTTTACAAACTAGATATTCATATCTACTTAAATGATATCTTTCATCTTTGAACTTTGTCAATTGGGCTTATGTGGATTTTATTTTCTTGTGCCAAAATACTAAATCTAGTTTATGCTTCCACAACAATAATCATAATTAATATACCATTAAAAAGTAGTTAAGGACATCACAAACTATACTTACATTTACAAAAAAGAAGAAGAAGGTTTTTGAGATGCAAAATTTCAAGTCTCTAATTGGGGTCTATTATATTAAGGTTTTCTGTTGCCTTAGTTATAGAAAGAAAAGAAGAGTCCTTATATGATTAAGGCAAAACACAATCGAATTATGGTTCGTTCTTTTATTCAAGCCCTACGTTGAGCTTGAATTTCCATCAAATGTTTGAATATCGCCATAATAAGATTAAAAAAAAAAGGCTTATATTAATAAGTTTGGGATTCTGTTTCTTAAAATAAGGTCCAACTTTTTTCTACTAAGCAATCATATGTATGATACGTACCAAATCAGGATACGCATATAAGCGATCTCGTATCGTAGGATTCCTATACGAAAAGGATACAGGGTGCTATACGAAAAGAATACACTTGTGAGTGGGACTCACATGCTATGTGAGTGTATTGTGTATTTGTGTGGGACCCACCCGCTTTATGAATGTGTTGTGCAGTTGTTGTGTGTGTGTATGTTGTGTAGCATCACTTTTTGTGTTAGATCGATGTACCAATAATTAATGGAATTAGGGTCTTGTGAACTTTTGTATTAGAAGGACCAAGAATGAAATCAGGAGCCTGTGTGAAATGCCAATGAGAACGTCCTATGTTTAATTTGAGCCGTACGATGATGGTTTTGCGCCTCGAATGTTGGAGAATTTTCCTGGGTTATACTGTAGAATTTTACTGGGCGAACTTTTTGTATGAATGTCCTCGTATTGGTGGGGCCCACACTTTTTAGCCACAATTTTTTATTATTGGGTTTTTCCTGTAGAATTTTACACTTTTTTTGGTCCAGTCCTCAGAACCGGGGGTTGTACTTAGCAACTCACTACAGGAGTATAGTGAGAATATCGGTCGTCTAGGCGGTCCGGATCTCAAATAAATTGTTCGCGCAAACAGTTTATTTGAAATCCGAATTGTCCACTTTTAATGACCGAGATTCACTCATTACACCTTATAGTCACTTTTGCGTATATAGTAGTATAGACTAGGAGTGCACATTGCTCTGGTAGCCGCCCACCCTGTCCAACCCTGCCCGTTTCTTTAAGGGTTTGGAATAATATTCAGACCCATAGGGCGGGGTTGAGTTGAGATTTTAAGTCTATTTACTAAATTGACTGGGTTTCGGAAAATCCTTTGAGTCTATTACCGTAGCAAAGTAAGGAATCTTTATTATAAGGGGACTATACACACACACACACACACACAAAGGATCTAATGAGGGATCTCTCACATTGCTTACGTGAGGATTTCATAGCTTCCGATCGAATTTTAATGATCCGAACTATTCAATGTATTTAAAACATATTTTCAAAGGTCCGCGGGATGAATCACCAAAAAAATCAGTAGGAAGGGCTTGATCCGAACAGTATTTTAATTTGCGATCATTATGATTGATTAATTCATATTTGTAATACGCTTTAGAAAAATAGATGCCGTTGGACGGGCTTAAGAAAGTAAAAATTTAATTTAGTTGGGTTTGGACATATTAAATGAAGTCTGATTATTAATAGGCCGGATTTGTACATGCACAAATCTTATTAATATCTAGCATAAATCCCGCCCAAACCCGACCCATCCCAAGTGTTTGTGCACCCTGTATAGAAAACTCGTACATGATGAGTGTCCTTTTAGGAAAAGGGAATTTCATTGGTAATTCGAGTCCTGCATTGATTCAACTTGTTAAGGAAACATGCCTCCTTTAAATCCAAACTTATGCGGCACTCCGAACGGGTTTTCTGATTGTTTCCTGAAAAGGTTTGATCAAATCAACCATGGTTTCCGCTACTCGACAACGTGATGAAGGGTGATGTATCCTCTATTCCAGAGTTTAGTAAGATTGTGGAGTGTCGAGCAAAGGAGAAATTTGGGTGTCAAACTAGTGGAGCTTCCGAAATAGATCTGAAAGCCTCCGGGTGTTTAGAAACTTCAAAAGTTCGTACTTTGCATGTAGATATGTTCAACCCAGAGGTCCATGTGCCACATAGGCAGTGTTTTCAAATCGGGATACGAATCGTGTTTTTTTTATTGTATAAATTATATCGAGATACGTAATGCATATCTCAAGATACGTTTGATGGAAGAGTATGGTTTTCTAATATTTAGTTAGGCAAGATTTTGGGAGAGAGAGAAATAATTAAGGCGAGAGTGGGGAGGGTGTTTATATTACGGTTAAACTCAAATTCTATTTTTGGCTTGGTACAAATTGGCTAGAACCAATCTCTATTTATACTAATCCATCCTTTTTTGGCTTGGTACAAATTGGCTTGAACCCATCCCTATTTATACTATTTCATGGAAGGGTTTAGTCCAAATCCATGGAAGAGTCTAGTCCAAAGATATTTTCATCCAAGATAAATTTTGAAGTAGATTCTAGAATTATAGACATGACTAATTCTCGCAAAAAAATTATATATTTCACTGGAATATTGTAGAATTTCTAGAAGATAGATATTATTAGAGCTTTTAGAAACTAGATATTCATATCTACTTAAATGATATCTTTCATCTTTGAACTTTGTCAATTGGGCTTATGTGGATTTTATTTTCTTGTGCCAAAATACTAAATCTAGTTTATGCTTCCACAACAATAATCATAATTAATATACCATTAAAAAGTAGTTAAGGACATCACAAACTATACTTACATTTACAAAAAAGAAGAAGAAGGTTTTTGAGATGCAAAATTTCAAGTCTCTAATTGGGGTCTATTATATTAAGGTTTTCTGTTGCCTTAGTTATAGAAAGAAAAGAAGAGTCCTTATATGATTAAGGCAAAACACAATCGAATTATGGTTCGTTCTTTTATTCAAGCCCTACGTTGAGCTTGAATTTCCATCAAATGTTTGAATATCGCCATAATAAGATTAAAAAAAAAAGGCTTATATTAATAAGTTTGGGATTCTGTTTCTTAAAATAAGGTCCAACTTTTTTCTACTAAGCAATCATATGTATGATACGTACCAAATCAGGATACGCATATAAGCGATCTCGTATCGTAGGATTCCTATACGAAAAGGATACAGGGTGCTATACGAAAAGAATACACTTGTGAGTGGGACTCACATGCTATGTGAGTGTATTGTGTATTTGTGTGTGGGACCCACCCGCTTTATGAATGTGTTGTGCAGTTGTTGTTGTGTGTGTATGTTGTGTAGCATCACTTTTTGGGTTAGATCGATGTACCAATAATTAATGGAATTAGGGTCTTGTGAACCTTTGTATTAGAAGGACCAAGAATGAAATCAGGAGCCTGTGTGAAATGCCTATGAGAACGTCCTATGTTTAATTTGAGCCGTACGATGATGATTTTGCGCCTCAAATGTTGGAGAATTCTCCTGGGTTATACTGTAGAATTTTACTGGGCGAACTTTTTGTATGAATGTCCTCGTATTGGTGGGGCCCACACTTTTTAGCCATAATTTTTTATTGGGGTTTTCCTGTAGAATTTTACACTTTTTTTGGTCCAGTCCTCAGAACCGGGGGTTGTACTTAGCAACTCACTACATGTGTATAGTGAGAATATCGGCCGTCCAGACGGTCTAGATCTTAAATAAATTGTTCGCGCAAACAGTTTATTTGAAATCCGAATTGTCCACTTTTAACGGTCGAGATTCACTTATTACACCTTATAGTCACTTCTGCGTATATAGTAGTATAAACTAGGAGTGCACATTGCCCTGGTAGCCGCCCACCCTGTCCAACCCTGCCCGTTTCTTTTAGGGTTTGGAATAAATATTCAGACTCATAGGGCGGGGTTGAGTTGAGATTTTAAGTCTATTTACTAAATTGACTGGGTTTCGGAAAATCCTTTAAGTCTATTAATTACCGTAGCAAAGTAAGGAATCTTTTATTATAAGGGGACTATATATACACACACACAAAGGATCTAATGAGGGATCTCTCACATTGCTTACGTGAGGACTTCATAGCTTCCGATCGAATTTTAATGATCCGAACTATTCAATGTATTTAAAACATATTTTCAAAGGTCCCCGGGATGAATCACCAAAAAAATCATTACAAAAAAATTTGTGATCATTATGATTGATTAATTCATATTTGTAATACGCTTTAGAAAAATAGACGCTGTTGGACGGGCTTAAGAAAGTAAAAATTTAATTTAGTTGGGTTTGGACATATTAAATAAAGTCTGATTATTAATAGGCCAAATTTGTACATGCACAAATCTTATTATTACCTAGCATAAATCCCGCCCGAACCCGGCCCATAGAAAACTCGTACATGAGTGTCCTTTAGGAAAAAGAAATTTCATTGGTAATTCGAGTTCTACAGTGATTCAACTTGTTAAGGAAACATAACTCCTTTAAATCCAAACTTATGCGGCTCTCCGAACGGGTTTTCTGATTGTTTCCTGAAAAGGCATGGTTTCCGCTCTAGTAATCAAGGTAATCAATCCTCTTCTTTTCTTCTCTTGGCTCTTTTATTCGAATACGGGACGAGACACCATGTAGCACGTGCACTGAGAGGTGTAGTGCGCCTTCTGAGCCGTCCACAATATAGTTTTATTCATCTGAATTCCCATTAGTTTGTTCATAAATTTGCAATAGAGTTGAGCGTATTGCACAATGTATACAATTGACTGCTATTTGTTTCCACGCACTCTTCGGCCCCGTTCTACCTAAATTATTGTTTTGGTTATTTTTTAGTCTTTTCTGAAATTTTATTAGATTGAACGTTTTTGGGTTGACCATTCATGCCGACTAGAGGAGTCTAAACAGCAAAATCTTACTACCAAAATCAAACAAAGAGTTCATACGAAAAAAGTGAGAAGAGTTTTAAACAAACTGACGGTTTTGTCTCTTCGTACTATCTGCGTGTAAGATAGGGATGGCGTGGCTCGGAGTGGCGATGGCATGCTTAGGACTGTGGCCAAAACGTGTTATCGCTCACTTTGTTCTTGGTGATCATTCTCGACTCTCGTCTGTTTTCTCACAAATTTCGAATGAAATTTATGCAAATAGAACTCATTTTCAGACCTTAACCTCCTAAATTTTTGTTTTAGCTTTATAATGGTTCATGGGTCATATTATTGTTTTCCCCTGCTAGTCCCACCCAATAAAATTAAGGGTTCTATATAGATATCTACAAGAGTTTTTATCATGACGGATCTCAAATTAATAAAAGATACATGCTTTTTGTGACAATTGAAAAGAACTATATTAGTATAGTATACGCCTTACGGCATCTCCATCTGTTACCCAAATTTTTACTCAAATTTAAGTAAAAACTTGATTTGACATTACTCCTTCCAACCCTTACTCAAATTGTAGAGTGGAGATTTAATCAACAACATTTAATGGCAAAAGGACAAATAAAAGTGAAAAAAAAAAAGCGTTGAAAATTTGGTTATAGATTTGGTGAAACATTTGAGTAAAACCAATTTGGTGAAGGAGAGGAGAAGAGTTTCTGGTGTTTTTTTACTCAAATTTGAATTTGGGTAAAGAGTGAAGATGCTCTAGTGTATATTTTTGGCTTATGAGTTAGAAAAGTTTAGCCGACCTTTTTATGTGTAATTTGTTGGAAATAGGTTATTAATAATTATTAGCATGAATGTTATTTTCTTGATAATATATGAATATATTATAATTGATATTTAAGTTGTGAGTGAACCCATGCTTACAAATGTCTGGAGTCACCACCGGTGGCTCGTACTCTTACCAGTAGGAGTTTATTTAAAGTTTGAACCGTGCAAAACTCTTTTAAACGCTTGAGATGCGCGATGGGTACCGCTACGTGTTATCCATCCGGCACCCAAGTTTTTCCCCTCATAAAGGATAAACAGTGGCTTAGTATTTTGTTGTCTAATGGTTTTGGTAAGTTTAAAGAATTTGTGTAACATTGAACATTTGAATTGGAAAAGAAGAATTGGTTTGAATTTGAGTAGATATTTTTCAAATAAAAAACCACAATCTCATAATTAAGTATGCCTTCAGCTCGCAATTGCGATCAACACTGTTAATACTACTTAGCATCTCATTGCTCATATTCATAGTTATGTTACATTCTTTAGCTCTTTACATACTGTTCCTAAGTTTCTCTTTATTACCAAATCAAAGGACTGAACCAAATAAGATAGTTAAAAGGATGAATCTGCTCTTCAGAAAGTTCTTGTCATCACTAAGTATACATATTTTTCGGTTGTTGTCAGGTCAAATATGGAGATTCAATTAGACGCTTCGATTGTTATGTCGACGAGAATGGACTGCTGGATATTGACTTGGACGGACTAAAAGCGAGAGTTCGCTCTCTCTTCAATCTTAATCCGGTCAGCAATCTTATCCTTACATATATTGATGAAGACAATGACAATATGGGGCTAGTTGATGAAGAAGATTTCTATTACGCTGTTCAACAATGCTTAAATCCCATGAGGATAACAGCATGTTCAGACTACCACGAGGGAATAAGATCTGGTGGAGAAACTGGGAGATACACCGATTTTGAGTTCTTAAAATATGTTCCTAAGCCATTGCAGGGTAGAACTTCAGAGCTATTCGACAATGTGATGAATGGTGATGTATCCTCTATTCCAGAGTTCAGTCAGATTGGGGAGTGTCAAGCAAAGGTGAAATTTGGGTGTCAAACTAGTGGAGCTTCCGAAATAGATCTAAATGCCTCCGGGTGTTCAGAAACTCCAAAAGGTCCATTTTCTCTGTCAAAAGTGTCGTTAGGCGACGAATCCTTTACTATAATTCACAAGAGCTGTCAAAAAGAGTTGAACAAAGGAAACATCGATAACAATGTCTTTACTTTTGATTTGGACCCTGCTTCGATAAATGGGAATTCCCTTCCAGATGGAGCTGTCAAGGGTGTTTCTAAGCGTGACCCGATCCAGCAGTCACTCGATCAAGTTTGTTCCTAATTATCTTCATGGAATAATTCTTTACGTTCTTTTGTACTTCGAAATGTGACCTTTTGTTTTCTTCCTCTTCCCAGTTTCAGCAATTTCGCACAAATACATCATCCGTTGATGTTTTACAATATAGTGGAATGAGACCACGTGTGACAGGCCTTGCAAGTCTTCTCATTCAAGACAACAACATAAAGGATGGTAATAAAATGAAGCCAACAACTTCTTTTACCAAGATGTGGCGAATGTGCAACAATGGTAGGATAGCTTGGCCCGAAGGTACCCAACTTCTGTGGATTGGAGGAGATAAACTCACCGATAAAGTGTCATTTCAGCTACAGGTGCATGTGAGTTGCAATTTTCAAATGTTTTCCCTTAACATGGTTTATTGACGCATTGAGATACCACCTGAACCGTTGCACTAAAAGCTCATGACGGGTTGTATTGATTTAAATTTGTTAGTTCTTTAATTTGGCCGTGTATCTAGACTTTTTTCACACAAAATAACAAGTAAATTTTGTTAATACTTAATTTCGATTTTCATGTGCCAGACTTCATGTGGTGAAGTACGTATGAACGATGAAGTCGATATAGCAATTGATTTTACGGCTCCAGAACAGCCTGGTCGTTACAGCTCCTACTGGAGGTTGGCACTGTGCACAGGCTATAAATTTGGGCAGGTTGTTTGTGTAGACATCCAGGTAACGATCATGCTAATTGTAACCTCACTAATCATATTTCTCTTTTCCTTTTCCATTTAATGGATTGTTTTTTCCCTATTTGGCCTTCATAACGGTACAGGTAAGAAGTTCTTCCATAGATGATTCCCAGTGGAATTCGGGCGTAAGGGCATTGCCTGATAAGACAGAAAAAGTCCTTCCGGAATCTGTAGACGTTGGCTTTACCCTTGCCGAATCCAACCCCTCAAACACAGGCACTTTATCGGATGTCAAAAGATCAACTGATGGTAGCGAGGAAGATGATGAACACAAGCGTTTCAAGAAGCTTAGTGGGAAAAGAAACGGGATGAAGAGAGATGGCTTCAACTTGAACCAACTCTATTTGGTTACAATTTGAAGAATCATTTTTACATAGTATTTCTCAGAAATTTGTTCGGTTGATGTTATTGATAACTTCTCTGAGAATATACTCATTTCTTAGAAGACATTAGGAGCATATTTTCAAAATCCCGAAATGCATATCCGCTCAAAGAAAACTATTGATATGAAATCAACGAGTGCTTTTACGACAAAATATAGTTTCCTGAAATTTTTGTGCAAAACTTTTGCGGAGAGAAAATCACCGCGCAGCCAAACATCATTTCTTTTATTTTACGAAAAGATGGAAATCTCAAACAGGACTACGAATTTTATGACATGACTGCAGGATTCTTGCGACATAGGATGGATTGACAATTACCTAACGCCGCGGAACCAAGTGAAGACACAACGAAGGGCCAAGCGCCTCGTTTCTGCTTTTTAAGAACTCAACTGGCCTCAAAATCGAGTAATTTTCTGCAGGACAAAGAAAGAAAAGCACAAGAAGGCAATGCAGGGAATCAGAATGTTATTGGAGAATATGAACATGTTTTCAAATTGATACTGAAATCATTCACTTTTAAAACTTTTAGGCTTTGTTTTGAGACTTGTTTCTTGATTAATTTTAAGATGGCTTTTGTAGTTGTTTCTTTTGCATTTTTGTTAGGGTTCCTTAGCACTACTCATGCAAACACCAATGCTTAGCGGATGTATTGTGATCTCATTGAGCTTAATGCATTTCAATTCACACTCATGTGAAGTTGATCCTGGGAGTGGACTAACTTTCCATCATATTAAAAAAAAGGACAGACCGAGGGGCGGATGAGTTCAGACGACTTTCCTACCCACATTTTGGCAAAAATAATGTTCTTTTTAGAGATATGTTGATCGAATATAACACAGATTTGGCATTGTTTATACTCTCATATGGCAAAATTAATATTGCCTTTATTTCGTTACAATTTTTCTTAATGTTGCCCACTTTACATTGAAATCCTGCATCTGTCCGGATTAAAATGATTTTGAATGAAACATGGAAATTTTGGATCAACCACCTACACATGTCGGATCGAGCTGATTTTTATGAATGAACGGTTTGGATCACTTGTCTGAGACCCACAACTACAGTCGGCACATTTTTTGGACGTTTCCGTCTGCACCCGTAGTCGGGTTCATAAAAAATAGGGGTGGATAATATTGCAGTTTTTGTGAATGTCTCAATATTACTAGTATATTATCATCTTTGGAAATATTAGTAACATTTTAGGAAAGAATATTCTTTTTGAGAAAAATCTCTAGTATTCCCCCAAAGCGTTCTTTAGGCATAGGAAATTTCGAGTGAAACTATGGGTAATTTGGTGTTACACAAAATGTATACCTGAGACCCAAATTTGAATCTTTCACTATTGATCGAAATCATTCCATTTATTCAAAACATTATTTTGAGTCTCTTTTTGATCAAATAAGTTCATTTGGAATTGAAAATTGATTAGTCTCTTTTTGCAAGTCTTTTTCATAATGGAATAATTTTTTGGGACCGAGGGAGTATATTATAAAGTGTAATTTTTTTACGAGAGTAAAGTTGAAAACTTAGAAGCTTTAATGGTGTCGTTGTTGCTTGGCCGTTTGTGAAATTTGTACTCTTACTAGTTCATGCCTGAGAAATCTATGCTTTCTGATTTCCACTGAGTTTTTAGTGATATGTGGACTTGGAATTTAGTAGTTTTTTTAAAACTTGGTTTCCGGCCTATGAGAACTGACAAATATGGAGGACCAATTTTACCGTCCATTAGCTGGGCCAATTAAAGCGGAAGCAAAGTGACATATGGACTAACTCAATACAAGAATTGATAGCACCTGGATATCTCACCGAAACCAGTTTGCACTGGTCGGGTAGGCTCCACAGCGGGACGAATATGTCTTAAAGACGTAGTGTAAATGCTAGCCATGAATTTTTTATAGTACACATACATATTCATCTCACGATGGAGAGAGAGAGAGAGAGAGAGAGAGAGAGAGAGAGAGAGAGAGAGAGAGAGACTGCTAACCTGGTGGAAGAAGGATGGACTTACACTAGCATAATTAAGCCAACTAACGATTACCCTTCTCCTTTTTAAAGGGAAAGTAACCAACTGGGAAAAAAGACTCCAACATGACTTTAGTGTATCCTGTTTGTGACTGCAGTCATGATGACTCGTGATTCCATTAGCACATAATCTAACAAAACGGTTTTTTTATTTTTAGAGAACAACCTCAATTAATTCAGGGTCCCGGAGGGATCGATCGGACATAATCCACAATGGCCCCAAGAGTTTGCGGTAAGGGAAATTGAACTTAAGACCTTAAGTAGGAGCAAGTCTCAAGGCAATACCACTTTGCTTATTCCTCAAAGTTAACAAAAAGAACAATGTTACATGCACTAAATAACTTACAAACTAACCAACTAACCAATTGGGACTAGGTCAATTGGCCAACACTCTTACATCTCACTAGGAGGACAGGAGTTCGAATCTCAACCGCATGTGTGTAGGGACTTTTCCTTTCTTTGTTTCTACCATGTTATAAGCTTATTTCTTGTACTCCCTCCGTCCCTTTTATAGTGTAGACATTTTCATTTTGGGCTGTCCCTTAATAATTGTGTGTTTTGAAAAGTTAGTGGGTACATTTTCTATTTTGCCCTTAAAAGTAGATTCCTTTTTGAAAAATTAGTGGGTATTATTATATTGATAAGGGTAAGTAGTGAAAAGTAGATGTAAAAGTAGATGTGAGAGAATAAGTTGGAATTACGAGGTAACACACTTAAAAAGGAACGGAGGGAGTATTGATTAAGTTATTGGGTTTGGTTGTCTTGTGAACTTTTAGTGTCATGTGTTTGTATATTTCATGTGATGTAATTGATTTTGATTGACTCCCCCCAACCCATCAAAAAAAAAAAAACTTGCAAACTATCATAAATGCACACATGGCATCTTTTCTTATACGTGAAGGGAGTGCATGACTTTTAGATATCCTTTTCTTTATTTTTTTTGGCAAAGGAACAAAACATGTGTTTGGAGAACTGTTCTTAAAGCTTTTGATGTGTGTTTTCCACTAAGCAAAAAAATGCTTCAAAAGAAAACCAAAATTATTTTGTGTTTTCAAAGTTTTGTATTTTTGAAAAAAAAAAAATACGATAAATGAAAACATGGCAATGACTGTCCATTCAAGGCGAATTCAGTTCTACAAACCAGCTTTGCTCGGCAAAGTAAATAATCAGTACAATCCACTATCCACTGAATACAAACCAACGAACAACCCTACACAACCACCAGCATAACACAACACAACCCAACAACATACAGAAAAGATCAAACAAACAGATAATGCCAAACTAAGCACCCCGCCAACTCCTAAAAAAAGCAAGCATCCCCTCGACACCGTGCACTTGAACGTTGATACCTGCAAAACATGGACAAGGAAGAAGACACCTTGGATCTCATCACGGCAAATTGACAAAAAGACATTAATGTTATCACAAAAACAAACATAATCCAAGCACATGATAAACTAATTCTTGTTTTACGAGACATCAACCAAGTAGCGCAAAGAGAACTCAGGTATCAAACCCTCTAGCATTTGTTTAGCCAAAGATCGAATTCTAGAAACAGAGGATTATTACCAGAAAAGATCGACAAAAAGTTGCCAATTTCGTAGCTCCTCTTCGCTGGTTGTGCTAGCTAGGGCTCCAACTGCTTGTTCAGTGCACGGTTCTCTCTTCTTTTCTTCACATAGTTTTCAACATCGATTTCTATGCTTTTCCACGTATCTGTCCTGCATTCCGGTGCCTCTTTGCTCATAGTAGCCCACTTGTAAATTCTCGTAGCAAATGTCTCGTAACGAGGCCCATTACTCTGAACTATATGTTCAATTTGTTTGATTTGGAGTACGTTTTCAGCTCCGCTAGTTCCAAGAATACGATTCAAGTATGCCAAGACTGTGACCAAGAATCCAGAGTTCTTGGTCTGCAGCTCGGCAAAGACCCTCTCATCAAAAAGCCTAGCATACTTCCATGTCCTCTGCAAATGTTTTTCCTGTCTACACAAAAACAAAAGACAAAAGACCGCTGAGTTTAAGTCCCTGACAATGGCAGTCTGGCAGCACCCCAAATTTTTATATCACTAATATGGACCCATAAGATTTTAGACATTCAAAAAAAGAAGAAAAGCCGAATAGAAATAGAGCTGCGCTTTTCCCAAAGTCAGAAGGAACCTCAAACATATTCACAAAACTGTACATAGTTGTATAATAGCACGTGTTATTATCGTTTCTGCACAAAGTCACAAACCCTTAAGTGGATTAGTATCAGTTAAATTTTTGTTCTTAACAAAACTTCAGCGCAGGGATTTAATTAATGATTTTAGCTCTCTGAAAATAACATATTTCTCCAACAATAAAACAGAAAACATAAAAAGGCCTATCTTAAATCGTCACTTAAGGCCTCAAGTTGTCCTGAACCGACAACAGTGGGAGGGGTACATTCAATACATAACTTACCTGTTGGCATTACTTCCATGCTGTTCATAAGGACATTCATAATGGTCAAGGATATGTTGAATCACTTTCAATCCGTTACTTGTCATCCGATGATTCAGGAGAGCCATCAAAACATCAGCGTCGAGTTCCAGTGTCTCTGCAGCTGTGATAAACAAAGGGTACGCATGGATTCCAGCATAGGATAAATGTTGCTCATACAACATCTTGCACATGCGTTTGTCATTGCCCTCTAACTCATCAAAGTGGAACAGAAATGGAATAACAGAGTTCTTCAAGATTTTTTGCTGCAACAGATCATGTGTCGCACGAACGCATGCTGCATCCAACGTTATCTCAATCGGAAACTCCTCGCGGTAGAAGTTCCTGTAGCTTCTAGAAATGTGATCGAATGCCTTCATGTAATTCTCAGCCGGTTTGGTGATCAAACGAAGTGCCGATCCTGCTATGTATGCAACAACCTGTCTCTTCTTCTCATAACTATATGGCAATTTATATGCTGGTGCATTCTCCACAACTGTGAATACTTCCTCACGGAGAGTTGATAGTGACTTATCTACCTCTTTGACATAAGTATCATTTCTTGTGAAAACATCTCTTTTGGGGTCATAAGGTGAGACCAAGTTCCAAGCCAATGTGATTAATGCACCAACTGATGAGCAAGATACCTTTTTGCATAGACACTCGATTGCGCTCTGAATATATGCATCCCTGGCTCCATCAGATTCTAAATCCTCCAGTTTGCGGAGACAAAGCTTCTCCTTGCACAAAAGTTCTTCGTCCTTCCATTCATTTGTTGAATCAATACCAAATTTGATCCCCTCTAAATTCTTCAAGATTTCTTTTATCCTTGGATTGATGACTAGCCTGGAAACATCTATATCCGGAGAGAAGTATCCTGTCTCTTGGGCCATCGTCTCCAAGCTAGTCAAATTATAGACAACAAAAAATGAGCGTTGTGGAGTTCTACATTCATGTTTACAATGTAATTGGGAACGTCAATACTAAGAAGCACAGACACGTTTAGTGGCCTCAAATGTCGGACACTAACATGACACGACACGACAGTACGACACTCACCGGACCGCTAAGAAGCACGGCCCATCTATTGAACTCACGTATCTGTGTCCACGTGTTGATCACGGATACGACACTCCACTCTCCACACACATATTGGACATGCCTAAATACTTGTCCAATTTTTTTATTACTACATGTTTTTACTTGGACATAATGTGGATACACTCTTGGAACGTGCTAAGGACGCAATAAATGGTTAAAATGTAATGTTCAAAGCTCAGCCCGGAGTGAAAATTTCCTCAGCTGAATAATTTATGTGTACGTACATGTTGATTTGTATCTTCATAGTATTGTTCTTAATTTGATAGTAAATAATGTTTTCAAACTTTTATAGGAATTCATAACATACCTCTATAATACATATGCATTTTACATTCAACGTATCGGTATCCTAATTTTCAAAGAAATGACATGTCTGTGTCGTGTCCGTATCTCGTATCCATATCCGTGCTTCTTAGCGAACACGTGTTAAACACACCTGAACACGTGTCTAATTTTTTTTAAATTTATTTAAATACATGTGGACACTATAGTACACTTGTGAGACACATTTGGGACACACATTAGGAGGTCAAAATGTATTTTCCAAAACATGGTACAAAGTCCAAATTTTCATGGATGTTTAGTTCATGATCGCATACATAGTGACCATTGCTTTGTATCTTAATCATGTCAGTACTATATGTTGTTTATCACTTTATCTTAGAGATAATGAGTTTGTGATCTTGTATATAAATTCAAGATACCTCTATAATACAATATTTTATTCGATGTGTCAACAAAATGCCAATGTCTTAATTTTTTAGGAAATGCCATATCCGTGTGCTCGAATCGTGTCATGCTTCTTAGGTGCTATACCGAATTATGCTTTGGATCTCCATTCCCATACACGCACACGGATCGTGTCATGCTTCTTAGGTCCTATACCGAATTATGTTTTGGAACTCCATTCCCATACACTACATTCATAAACGGTGAATTCAACAATCCAAACAAGTTATCCGAAAGCTCTAATAATAGTTACCAATCTCAATAGAAAACGTTAGTAACGCAAGTGGAGTAGTAGCACAACGGTAACAATACTCCCACGCACTAAAAGTGGTGTCCCATCTACTCCAATCCCTTAGATTAGAGTATATTAGATTTCTTGCAGTGTAAAAACAAAAAGGGTTGTGACGAAATCATAGCTCCAAGAAAAATAATAACAGATTACTTTTCCATTTGTGGGTGCTCACAAACTCAATCATAAGAATGCAACGATCACAACACAATAGCTAATAAAACAAACGTAGTAATAAAGTAAAAATGAGCTTAATCAAAAAAGTAATCCACAAAAAAACAAAAAAGCTTTTCAATTTGCCAATAGTGTTTCAAAGTGAAGAGATCAAGTCCAGTTGGGTCATCACCATTCATAGGAAGTACAGCAAACATTGAAGGAAGAGAATGAGACTAATATACTTTGATTGTTCTGAATGAATTATAAAAAAGCAATAATTCCGAACAGCAGACTACTAGCACGATTCAGTCACAAAAC
This sequence comes from Gaultheria prostrata, assembly GCA_036023075.1. Lineage (NCBI taxonomy): Eukaryota > Viridiplantae > Streptophyta > Magnoliopsida > Ericales > Ericaceae > Gaultheria > Gaultheria prostrata. The sequence goes on from JAXBDA010000474.1 coordinate 64,746, forward strand.
CGGGCAGGAGAAAGTTCAATCGCATTATTATAGTACACAAACATATTCATCTCACGATGGAGAGCGAGAGAGAGAGAGAGAGACTGCTAACCTGGTGGAAGAAGGATGGACTTACACTAGCAGAACGATTACCCTTCTCGTTTTCAAAGGGAAAGTAACCAACTGGGAAAAAGATTCCAACATTGACTTTTTATCATGTTTGTGACTGCTGTCATGATTCGATTGGCACATATTAAAGCCCTCTTTCGAACTTTGGGAAAGAAAGGAAAAAAAAAAGGGAAATAATTAGAAGGAAAATTGATGAAAAAATGAGAGAGGTTAAATAGGGTTTTGAATATATTTTGGCCTATGGAAAAAAGATAAAAGAATGGAAAATAATTAGGAAGTAAATTAGAGGAAAAATTGATGAGAAACTAGGAGGAAAGTTAAATAGGAATTTGAATATTTTCCTTACTCTTGTTTTAGAACCAAACAAAGGAAGGGAAGTTTTTTTTAATTTTCTCTTCCTTTCTACGGTTTTGCCTAATATCCTAACAAAAAGAGAAATGTTACGGAGACTAAGATCTGTTTGGTTAGAAGGAATGGACATTTGAATAGAATTGTCATGCCAATTAAATTTCATTCCTATGTTTGTTTATGCTATTATCGACATAATTTTTTAAAATGGAATTCCATTATGGGACGGGTGGATTAAACTTTTTGAACACCCTTGCAAATAATCCTGGAGCCGCCACTGCCAACCATTTATAAATCCTCGCATAAAATGGTTGTATAAGTATCATTTTTGAAGTCCACCATGAAGAATGTAATTTTTAATAAAAAAAAATAAAGTACTTTCCAAAATTCATTTTTCACGCCAAATTAAGATCTATGATTTGGGGCGAAGAAATTCAGAAAATTATGTCCTTACTTTCTTTATTGGAAAATGCGAATGTGTGCTCAATAGGCACATGCTAAGATTGAAAAAATATATATTAAAATGTGTGAAAAGTGTATAGAGATATGTGAAAGTGTATTGAAAAGTGTAAAAGGTGTATTGGAGTGTGTATTTTTTTGTTTGTTTGTATCCTTATTGTGTGTTCATTGGGCATACGTTAGCAAGACCCAGTTACCAGAGTAAAGTTGAAAACTTGAAGCTCTAATGTTGCCGTTGTTGCTTGGCCATTTGTGAAATTTGTACTCTGAACAAGTTCATGCTTGAGAATTCTATACTTTCTTCTAGAGTTTTAAGTGATATGTGGACTTGGGATCTTCCTAGTTTTCTTTAAACTTGGTATTCGGCCTATGAGAGCCGACCAATCTGGAGGACCAATTTCACGGTCCGACCAGGGCCAATTTAAGCCAAAGTAAAGTCACATATGGACTAGCTCAATACAAGAATTGATAGCATTTGGGATGTCTCACCGAAACCAATCTGCACTGGTCGGACACGCTCCGTAGCAGGATGGATATGTCTTAAAGACGGTGTAATCGCTAGCCTTGATCATTTTTTATCCCGAGTGCAGCTAGACATTTTTTTGTACTTGTATGTTTAGCAGCTATCAAAGTCATAGGCTTGTAGCACAAAAAACAAGTCAATGGAGATACACTTAATGATTATGTAGGGAAGAGAAGTTCCCTCCACATCTTACAGCAACAATAGTTGTACGTGATCCCAAACCAATGGGGTACATTGCGAGGGACGATCGGAGACTTTGGCAACATGTGCACAAATTGGCTGCTCTGAGAAAGTTTTCTTCATATCCTCTTCCATGAAAATCCATCGAATTGCTGAATTATAGAGAACACCATTAGGCACCAAGCATCTTCATTCCATGAAAAAGAATGAGTATGAATCAAAGTAAGAAAGAAACAAGATGATGTATAAGTGTCATCTTATCGCCTTGTCTTGTATTGTTCTTAATTTGCAAATTCTCATTTATCCATTGGATTATTTTCACTCACTGCAGCCTTTCACGAAGCTGTTAATATCCAAAAATTCATGTTTTGGTGCATTGTTAAATAAATGTCTTTGAATCTATCTTTGCTCAGAGCTTTTGTAATACCGCCACGTGGTACCTGTCCGACACCCAAGTTTTTCTCATTGTAGAGGATAAACAATGACAGAGTGTTTTGTTCTCTATTGGTTTTGGTAAGTTTAAGAAAAAAATTCAAATGAAAACCTGATAAAATAGCTTATTGCGATGATAATGTGATTTCTAGGATCGACATCCTCGTATGAAGTAAATAACCCTTCAGTTTGCGACTGCAAGCAACACTTTACCTGCATTTTAGCATTCCATTGCTCATAGTCATAGTCATAGACATATAATGCATAGCTAAAATGTTATCTTTCACATGTAATTGCTCTCTTGTCAGGTCAAATATGGAGATTCACTTAGGTGCTTCGAATGTCATGTAACCGGGAATAGACTTCTAGATATTGACTTGGACGGGCTAAAAGCAAGAATTCTCTCCCTCTTTAAACTCAGTTGAGTCACGAATCTTATCCTTACGTATGTAGATGAAGACAAAGATAATGTGGCGCTTATTGATGAAGATGATTTTCATTATGCCATTAAACAACGCCTGAATCCCTTCAGGGTTACAGCACGTTTAGACCCTGCTTCGACTCATGGGAATTCCCTTGCAGATGGAGCTGAGGGTGTTCTTAACCATGACGCGATCCAACAGTCACTCGATCAGGTTCCTTTATAATTATCTTTCTCGAATACTTCTTCACCTTCTTTTGTTTTTCTCAAAATGTACATTTTTTCTGGATTTTAAGAAACCATGCCCCGGTTACAGAAATTTTGCACAAATCCGTCACCTGTTGATGTTTTACGAGATGGTGGTGTAAGACCGCGTGTGAAGGGCCTTGGAAGCCTTCTCATTCAAGACATCACCATAAAGGATGGCAATAAAATGAATCCAGCTTCTTTTACCAAGAAGTGGCGAATGTGCAACAATGGTACGGTTTCTTGGCCAGCAAATACATACCTTATGTCGATTGGAGGAGAAAAACTCACCGATAAATTGGTAGTTGAGATACAGGTGTGTATTACTTCTTCTCTTAGTAACTGACGTATCTTCTGTTACTATTTTACTTCGGCAGTTTAGTTAGATTTTTTCCCAAAAAGATAAGAACTATACTTTGTTAATAATTGTTTTCATGAGCCAGAATTCATGGGAGGTTCGCGTGAATGACGAAGTTGATATTTCAGTTGATTTTACGGCTCCAGCAAATCCCGGTTGGTACAGTTCCTACTGGAGGTTGAATCTGTCAGCAGGCGGAAAATTTGGAGAAGTTATTTGCGTTGATGTCCAGGTGATAATAATACTTGTTATGTCACTACACTATGTAACCAACCCAATTTTCTTTTCGCCATCCATTTTATGGGTTTTTTTTTTACCTTTCTACTTTGTCCTTCATACTGGTACAGGTAAGTACTTCCATAGAGGCTTCCAAGCGGAATTTGGGCTTAATGGGATTGGCCAATAAGATAGGAGAAGTCCTTCGGGAGCCTCTAGACATTGTCCTTACCTTTCCCGAATCCAACTCCACAAACATGGGCACTTTATCGGGTGTCAAAAGATCAACTGGAAGTGAGAAAGATGATGAAGACAAGCGTTTCAAGAAGTTTAAACGGATAAGGGAAAGGGAAGAATGCTGGTGATGGCTTCAACTTGAACCAACTCTTGGGGGTCTATGCTTTGGTTCTGGGGCTGCACGGAGAGGTTTTCTGCTCTCTATTTGGTTGCATTTTCCAGAATCAGTTTCGCAGAATATTTCTCAGAACTTGTCCGACAAAATTCATGTTTGAGAAGACATAATGCAGTTTCTGGAATTCACTACGCAAAACTTGTGCTGAAAGAAAGTTGTAGACACTAGAATGAAGAACGAATCGAACCACGCAAACAAACATGCTCGGATATGATTTGAGAATTCTTTCTTAAGTTTTTGGCTATTAGCAAATTGTTGGTCATTAACTTTCTACAGTAGGTACCTTGTTCACACTCAAGTGATGAGGTATTTCCATTGTCTCCTTATTTTGCATTTGATATGAATTTTTATTTCTTTTTCTTTGTTGGTTAGGATACCAAACAATTTCTCACTAATTATCCTTGATTGAGCAAATTTTCGAGCTGCTACACGGTAGACATATGCCTTATTCCTTACAAAACAAGAAAGTTCTTGGAGTTTCCCTTTCAGAAGAGAGAAATCAGAGACATTCCAAATCTATCTTTTGCTTCCTTGTCAAAAGGGTCATCTCCAAGGTACATGTTGATATAGGCCCTGCAGAGGAGTTCACTTTCGATCTTGCTCACGACCTCGCCCATGACTGCACACACCACAAAAGGGATTTTCAGTCAAGTTTCCTCTTTCATCAATATGGCTATCATGATGGTCTATCTTACATAGGCTCCTCTACTGCAAAAATTACTTGTGTGTCAAGCACTCGGCACTAGGGAAAGAAAATACACTTTGTGTCCGGCATGTTCAATTGGTCATCTTCCTGGAAAGTAGAAAGCACATTTGCAATCCAAATATTTGTCATGGAATTATACATAGAACTCATCTTAGATGTGATTTGCTATCCGTTACTTCCTAAACACCATTTTACTCAAGAAAGTATAAACAACTACGAAGTAATTTATCGTGTTCCCGTGGCCTAAAATGAGAATGTGATGAACTGCACTCACCTGCACTCTATACCCCCTAGCAGAGTTCGTGTAATTTATCGTGTCCCCGTGTCCTTAAAATGACAATGTGATGAACTTGACACTTACCTGCATTCTATACCCCCTAGCAGAGTTCATGTAATTTATCGTGTCCCCATGTCCTTAAAATGATAATGTGATGAACTTGACACTTACCTGCATTCTCTACCCCTAGCAGAGTTGATGCATTTATCGTGTCCCCGCATCCTTTAAATGATGATGAAAGAACTTGACACTTAACTGCATTCTATACACCTAGCTGAGTTCCTGTAATATGCAATAGATGCGTTTACAACAGTTCACTCTTGTATCCTCACCTTTTGTTTGAAGAATGTATCCCGGAAGCCGAGAAATCTCAACTACTGAACCAGATGTCAGCTTTGTGTCATCTGATGCTTCACCCATAACCCTTCATCAACAGCGACAAATTAGTTAACCAGGTTCAAAAATTCTATAGAAAGTGTGCCGTTAGTCCTTGGCCACTGCCCATCGAGCGGTTAATAACATGACAAATATAACTATGAAGTCGCGGTGATTTTCAACTTACTTCTTTGCGAGCTCGTCATTCTTTGCACCGGTGAGCTTTTTGATTGATGCTCCCAGACCCTCATCAAAGTTCTTTCTTACCCTGCTCATCGTAAGGTTAGAAAACACAATCACCAGTCGCACTTGCATTCCTGCATCACTGTCAATCACCAATCGATACATTTCTTCGGTTGGTTTTGCAGGTGTTTTCCCAAATTTTGACTCAAGAAGATCTTTCAGTCTCGCATTATCTGCATATATCCCTGCAATTGAAACATGATGCATGCAATCAACCTTGGATTTTTCTGTGAAATGACATTCCATATCCTCTTTGTGATCAGGACCTAATTAAAATCTTGATTAAGCTCTAAAGATGGAACAATATGTGTTTGACACTGTCTTGGCTACGTTTCATCCTATTTCTGGACTAATGTCCATATTATATAATCCTCTTTATTGTTTCCCACAGGCTAAGTCTCTGGTTTTTTTTTTTTTTTTTATCATTTCATGTCTTCTTGGTACCCGCGCGTGCACATCCGGCATCCATTTCGGTTTTGGATGGTCCGGATTGGGAGACAGAAACAAGAGGGAGAGAGAGGGTTACAATCTGGGCCATTGGACGGCCCGAATGTAACGTTCGGGTACTTCTACGTGGGTACATATGACCTAGGTTAAACCCTATTAATTTCTTGGGACAGGTTTGGAGTGGTCCAATGTGTGTGGTTTCACGTAGCTCAGAACATGTGTATCTGTGTCCGTAGCACTGCTCTAATTTTAGTACTTGGTTTTATCGTCGTAGATCAAGTAAGTGTATACAAGTACTAAAAAAAACAGGGTTATCGAGGAAATGATACCGAAACCGTAAATTTTGACGCCGATGCCGAGCATGCTCTTTTTCCTCGTACCAACAGCATTCAGCTGTTTCCCATCATCCAACTTAACTGGAAATGAGACCCCAGTCTTGGGTTCAGTCTCAAATTCCACCTTCTCCGCTTCCTTACGCACCTCCCCGACGATCGGCTGTTTCCCACCGTTTTGCTTTTCTTCTTCTTCTTCAACTGTCTCAATTTTTTGTTCTTCAGCAGATTTCTCTCCATTATGATCATTGCCATTCAACCCTTTCTCTTCTGTAGGTGTTTCTGCCTTCATAGCAAGACCAGTTTTGGGTTCAATCTCAATCAGCTCAGCCTTGGAAATGACATCATCCATGGAGGAGGTTGGCATGATTTGATGATGAGGATTAGGTATGGAAACAGACATGAGAAAGTTGATGTTGGTTTTTGATGGGTATACATATACTGTGGTCCTTATATAGGTAGAAGCAGTTGGGGTGCATTAATTTTGCGTAGGTGAGGGTATCATATTTGGATGTATATGTCTGCTTGCCTTGAAATTAGCGTTAGATGATAAGAATCTCGGTAGGGCTGCAAACGACAGGAGTTGCTAGAGCAGCTCGAGGCTTTAGTTGTTAAGGCTTGCCTTGGCTCGGTAAGGAACTGAGCAGAGCTCGAGCTCAAGTGTGTGTTAGGCTCGTGTAGTAAACAAGATGTGTTAGGCTCAAGTGTTAACCAAACCGAGCATCTTGAAGCTCAAGTCATTAATTTTGTGGAGGTGAGGATATCATATTTGGAGGTATATGTCTGCTTGCCTTGAAATAAGCGTTAGATGATAAGATTCTTGTAGGGCTCCAAACAAACTCAACTGTTAGAGCAACTCGAGGCTCGAGTTGCTAAGGCTCGCCTTGGATCGCTAAGGCTCGCCTTGGATCGTGTAGTTACTGAGCCGAGCTCATGCTCGAGTGTTAGGCTCATATAGTGAACAAGTTGAGCTCTGAGCTCAGCACTCTAAAGTCGGCTCATTTAGTAGTTGAACTAGGCTCAGCTCGTTAAGGGCTTGGCTCTTTTGTAAATGATTTGAGCTCGTTTAGTTAACGAGTCGAGCTCGAGCACTTCAAAACTCGGCTCGACCCGACTCGGCTTGTTTGCACCCTTTTGTTTGTCCCCAAAATTCTTACTCAATCCTCATAAAATTAGTGTACCGTATAATTTCTCTTGGCTCCATGTGTGTTGAGCGGCATGATTATATTTTGATATTTAGGGTGTATCAAAATGTACCGGGGACCCTGGAGGGCGGCTCTCAAGCCGTTGATCTCGGCAATCAACGGGATCAACGGCTCGGATTTCATCTTGATAATAGACGGCTCGAATCAACAAACTGCCGAGAAGAAATTAAATGTGGGCCTGTGAGTTACTCCCAATTTGGGGTTGCTGCTGTGCAGCCCCATGCACAGTAGGTGCTGTGCACCATCCGAGCCGTCCGTTGCTCGGATGGACGGCCCAGATTTCATCTTGTACGCACAACAATCAACGGTTCCGATGCAAAGGTGCCCAGATAAAATTTGGACCGTCCATCAGAGCAACGGACGGCAAATAAGACCTTACCGTGTAGGTGACGTGACTACTTTAATAACCCAATTTTTTGTCAACAAATAAGACCTCCATATCAATAAATAAGGAAATTTTATTTTAGACACTTGTCGTGCAATAAAAGCTTGCGGTTATTTTAAAAGGAAACAAAAGGTTGGAATTCAAAAAGCTTATAATTTGTTTTCATATATTATCGGTAGGTTTTATATATATAAATACAATTTACTTCACATCCGGACGTCCGGAATCCGGACCTCATGGTTTTGGATCAAATCTCGACGATCTGAGCCGTTAGATGTGCTCAAAACATGTTTTTAAGGTCCAGCGCGAGAATTCGTGAAAAAAAAAACACTCGGAAGGGGTTGATCAAAGCGGTTTTTGTAAAAAATGCCATCTAACGGATCGGATCATCGAGATTTGATCCGTAAAGTGACGAAAACACAATGGTCCGGATTTTATTACAGTCCGGACTGGAAGCTTACTCTATATATATATATCGGGGTCGTTCCGTGGACACAACGAATAACACAATATTTGACACAACAGTAATCGAAGCTCCATGCTAACAATCAGAGCCGTTCAAGTTGTTTAAAACATGTTTGTAAGAGTTCCTGTAAAAAATCAACTCATTTGGATATCGGTAAAGGTTTGATAAGTTCATTCAAATTTATCTTGTAAAATCTGACAGGAATCAACTGAATGAACCGATCAAGGTCATACCGATATTCAAATGAGTTGATTTTTTCCAGGCAATCTTAAAAAACATATTTTAAACAAATTGTACGGTTCCCCACACACACACACACACACACATATATATATCGCGTGGGGCTCACAAAAAGAATATATCGCGTGGGGCTCACAAAAAAAATTTGTGTCAAATGTTGTGTTATTCGTTGTGTCCACGGAACCGCCCATATATATATATTACTGCAGTTTTTCTTTTTGTAATTCTTTTCCATATAAAGCTTGGTTAAGGAATTTAAATACCCTATTTGAATGAAACCAGCTCAAAAGGGAAAATAATTAAAATGCAATCAAAGCTATAATTTTGAAAGAGGAATGATTGAACGACAACGATCTTAACTTAAAGGCGATCGAACGGCTGTAGAGGTGATCATATATGTTTGTATGAGTAGGCATTTTGCGCTCTGTTTTAGTAATATAGATCTATTTCAAATTTGAAATAAATTGGTTGATTATTTTCTTTCGTATATCTTGAGTGTTTCCTTAAAGATATTCCTTTTGAAAAATCCTCTCCATATGTGATTTATATTTTGAATGGGGAGTGGTGAGACCCTTGGATAAATATTACCATGAAATTGAAATTTAATCTCAACCCTCTAATTTGCCACAGAGGACAATCATGAGAGGGGTGTAATGGTTCGAATTTTTATATAACATTTTTATTCATAAAATTTCATTTCTTATAGTTAGTACATTTTTTATTAGCCCTCTCGTAAATCCCTACGCGTTCACAGGTGCGAGTGTGAGTGGATGTTGTACGCACATTACACCTATTTACCTGAATCCCTATCAGCCAACTACCTACATATATTTATAGATATACCTATCCTAAGAATCTTACAATCAAATCCTAGAATAGAGAAAGGGGAACCACCACCATTATTCATCACCAACATTTACCCAGTCCTTTTCTCCAACCCAAAACCGTGAAAGGATTAAGTTATATATTTGTTTTGAAAGTTGATTCGGTTGAAGTTGTGAATATCATTTTATTGATTTTGTCATGTCCTTTTATTACTGTCGTATTGTATACTTTTCGCGTAGTATATGTGGCAGGTACGGAGCAAATTAGTAGCGGTTAGAGTTGAAGTATTTGAAGGACGAGCATTACTTAGAGAAATAGCCATTGTGTATTTTTCTTGAGGATTATTTTAAACCCAATTGTATATTTTTATTATGGGTCTTGCTAACGTGTGCCCAATTAGCACACAATTAAACAAAAAAACACAAATTCCAATACACCTTTTACACTTTTCAATACACTTTTACATATCCGTATAAACTTTTCACACATTTCAATACATTTTTTCAATCTTAACGTGTGCCCAATAGGCACACGTTAGCATATTCCTTTTATTATTTAATAGACATTATTTGTACTTTTAAGGTTATAGAATTCCCGGGTCGTTATACTTACGCTCATGGTGAGATCCTAGCTATAATTTGAACGCATAGGACTTTTACTTATTTTTTTGATAAACAAAAATTTGCTTGATTGTGATTTCCTGTTTGTCATACGTTTTGAAAATTGATTTTCATGAAAAGCTTTTCTTGATCTTTTCCCAAAGTTTTTCTTTTAGAAACTAAACAAATTTCAAACGGATTCTGAAAATATATTATGCATTATGATCATAAAGTTGTTTTTTTGTTTTTATCCAGAGTGCGCAGCGTAAGCATAGATAGTTATTTCAAGTATAAAAATTGGCAAATTTCGAGGACGAAATTTTTGTAAGGTGGGGAGATTTTAATACCCTGTATTTTCTTAAAATAAGTTTGAGAGTTTTTTCAATCCAACTATATGTTTTTATATATATGTTTAACTAGTAAATTTCAGGGACGAAATTCTTTTAAGAGGGATAAATTGTAGTGGTCTGAATTTTTAAATAACATTTTTATCCATAATATTCCATTTCTTGTAGTTAGTACATTTTTTTAAAGTCCTCTCGTAAATACCTACGCGTTCAGAGGTGTGAGTATGAGACTATGAGTGGGTGTGGGTGTTGTACGCACATTACACCAAATTACCAGTATCCCTATCAGCCGACTACCTATATTTATAGATACTTACAATCAAATCCTACACTACCCTAAACCCTCCTTTCTTTCCATTTTTACCCCATTCTTTTTCTCATGCCCAAAAGCATGTGGGAATGTTCATTTTGGGTTTTGAGACTAGTTTTCTTAATTATTACTCAATTATTATTCACATTTTTCTCCAATTATTACCCTTATTTTTAAGGGACACTTAAATAATCATCCTCTTTTTCACATGGAATTTGAAAATCATCCTGAGCCTTTTTAGGAGTTATGTTTCCATCCCGAGATTCAAATAAATCCTAAATTGCCCTTTACATTATATATCTATATATAATAAATAACATATTAGGGGTTGAGGACTAAATTAAAAGTTGCATATAGGAGCTGGGGAAGTTAAGATGAATTTAAAATTTCGAAGGACCTCCCCTTTAATTTCGAGATTGGGGATAAACCCAATCCCCTAAAATCATGCCAGCACCTTATCCCCAATCCCCTAAAATCACGCTGGTACCTCGTCTTCTTCCTTTTAAAACATAGGCTAGAAAATAAATCATGCCAACAGCAAAAATTGGGACGAAAATCTTCACTGGTCCAAAATCAACGTCCCAATTCTTCACCTAGATTTGGGAGGAATTCTTCACCCATCGCGATCCAACGAAAATTTTCGTCGACATTCCAACTCGACGCCTTTCATCACGTATTCCATCACTGTCTTCCATTCTCGTCGGTCATCACTATCCTCTATCATAGTCGACCACCGTCGCCTTGACAATAATACTTGAAAGGTGGAAGGAACAGGCGACTACTAATTGGTTTTTATTTTAGTCTTCAGTTTGGTTCTCTTTGTGTTTGTTGCTTTGCATTTGACACTGGCTTGTGGTTTTGGTAATTAAGGTCTTATTATGTTGAGATTTTGTTTTGCCCATTTTTTGATCACCCATGAAAACGAGATTGACTTTGTTTGAGTTTTTTTTTTCCAAGTTCTTTTGGGGTTTGTTGTAGTCGATAGTTACCATTTGTTGTTTTGAATAATTTTACCATGTTACTCTGTCGATTTTATTTTTTTTTCCCAGTGAAAAAATATTGTGTTTTGCCATTATTTGGATTCACAAGTTCTTTTAATATACCATGTTTTCTGGTCTTAGACTATTTTTACCATGATCATTGGATGGTGTGGTCATATATTTCACCATGATCCAAGTTGTACATCTTCACCAAAATTTACCATGGTGATTGTTCAATTAACATGTAACTACAGTCGACAATTATTTTACCATGGTGCAACTTGTTATGCAGGACAAATTTACCATGTTTAGTGTGTCCTTTCGAAGCTTTTACCATGGTCTAGCTAAAAAGGTGGAACTAATTTTTACCTTGAATATTAAAAAATTTACCATATGGCTTATGTGAACATATTTTTCTACGATAATTACACAATATGAGTTTTTATCATGGTCGCTGGAAAAAAAATGTGAACATGATTTTACCATGACTATTTTTGAACCTAAAATTCGGTGTTCACAAGACTCAAATTTGAAAATAATATCATCCCCTAAATTGGAAATAATACCATCCCCTAAAAATCTCGACATTATCATCCCCAAATTTGAATTCATCCATAAGGAAACAATATTAATCCCCAATAAGGAAACAATACCTTCTACAGTATCTTGATTGAATTCAACGTGATTTGAGGGGATAGCATTAACTGACATAGAATTCAAAAAATAAGTACCAAAAAATTTCTTAATTTGAGGAAAGATGACCAATCAAAAGTAACTGACAAAAAATTCAAAAATTATGTGATATCCTAAAATTTCAGAATTACCCAATTTTTCGTCCTATAGGGGCTCCCTTACATAGCTTATGCAAGGGATTTTTCGTTCGAGATTGAATTTCGACAATCCGAACCGTTAGATGCGTTTAGAATGTGTTTTTAAGGTCTAACGTGAGGATTCGTAAAAAAAAAAAATACCTGAAAGGGCTTGATCCAAGCATTTTTCGATAAAAACGTTATACATAGCGTTTTTTCAAAAACTGATTGGATCAAGCCCTACTGGATATTTTTTTTTACGAATCCTCGCGTTGGACCTTAAAAACATGTTTTAAACACATCTAACGGTTCGGATTGTCTCGGATCATTGAAATTCAATCTCGAACAACAAATCTCTTACATAAGGCTTATGTAAGAGAGCCCTTATAAGATCATCCTCCTATATATATATATATATATATATATATCTCAAAATATACCATTTCAAGGGCAACAATGGTAATTCACAATATAGAAGGATGAAAACATAAGTCCCTAAAATATGGGGGATGAAAATCAAAGTGGGATCCGAAAAACGGATGAAAATTTAATTACCTCTTTTTTTAATTATTATTATCATTTTTCTCTATATCTCTCTCCAATCATTACTCTTATTTTTAATCATTATCCTTGTTTTGGACCAGGGGAGGTGTTACGCAGTCATGTGCTACGCAGCGTGTTGTGCAACGGTTTCCGGCACCGCGCCGGTATAATTCCGACGATCCGAGACGTTCACCGCATAGAGCTCGTCACATACTACAACTATACGAAAAATCAACCCGATCAGATATCAGTAAATGCCTCATCGGAACACATATAACTTAAAAAAAATCAGAACACATATAACTTGAAACACTGGATGAAAATTTTTTAATCCATTTTTTTCAAGTTATTTGTGTTCCGATGTGGTACTTAACGAAATCTGATCAAGTTGATTTTTGGCAAAGTTATAGTATTCGACGAGCTCTACACGGTGGACGTCTCGGATTGTCGGAATGATGCCGGCGCGGCATCGGAAACCGCCGCACAACACACTGCGCAGCACATGGCTACGCAGCACCTCCCATGGTTCCCCTTGTTTTTTCCTCCAATCATTATCCAAAAATCAAAACCCAAAAGTCAAACCAATCACAACCGAAGTTCTTTCCCTTGCTTCTATTTTCGGCCACAGAGAACGAGAGATTGCCACAGGAAATTATCCCATGCATCACCCCTGTCTTCAATCTCCAACACCATCATTATGACTTCCTTGTTCTTTTATTTTTCTTTCCCTGGTCGTTAACAGTAGATTGGGACTTGAAAGAGGGATAGAGTGTTATGTTTGTTTCATTTAAATTATAGGACATTTGATGAGATTTAATGGTTAGATTGTATCGAACAGAGGAGATCTTTTTAGCACGATGTTTATGGATGGGATCTTCAATATGTACGGTTCAGATCGCGATTTGAGATATCGAAAATAAACAATATATTCTAAAGTCTCCCGGAGTAATTTTATTCATCGTTTCGTATTTGTACTCTTTTGTTATCCTTGATCTTATTTATTGATTCCAATAATGCCATTATATTTATGAATGGTGGTATATTATGTTGGACAGCTGATTATCACGAATCAGCTAGGTATATGTGCAAGCCCATCGGGGCCAAAGAATTAAATGAGATATGCTTGAGAATCAGAGTATTATTGGTTTATCTACCCTACGGGCATTTGTAAATTATTTTAACCTTGGCGGTGCATGGCATGTTACTGAAATGGGCCGGGTACGACTTACGAGGCTTAAGTTTTTTGCTATGAACGTTGGTTCACTTGAAGTTGTGAATATCGTTTTATTGATTTTGTCATGTCATTTTATTGTCGCTGTATTGGATACTTCCTGCGTAGTTTATGTGGCAGGTACGAAACAGATTAGTAGCGGTCGGAGTTGAAGTATTTGAAGGATTAGATCATTACTTGGAGAAATAGTCATTGTGTATTTTTCTTGAGGCTTGATTTAGACCCAATTGAATTTTTTTATATTTAATAGACATTATTCGTACTTTTAAGATTATAGAATTTTCAGGTCGTTACAAGGGAAATTTATCAAAACCGTTGTGTAATGTAATATAGATTTAAAAAAAATATATCGGTTGATTATTTCCTTTTGTATATCTTGAGTGTTTCCCTACAAATAATCCTTAAAAATCCTAACTATATGGGATATGTATTTTGAATGGGGAGTGATGAGACCCTTGGCTAAATATTATCATGTAATGAAAATTCAATCTCAACTTTTCAATCTATCACGGAGAGCAGTTGTGAGATAGTCATTTTGAAAAAAACGTTAGTGTAATATTTAGAGTGATCCAGCCCATCTCTAGTCGGTCCACACATTTTATCATTTCAGGCCCAGCTAAACTGGGCTGCAAACGACTTGAGTGTTTTGACGAGTCTTAAAGCTATTCTAGCTCAACTTTGAGTCCGAGCCCAACAAGCGGCTGAACCCTGAACGTGTGTGGTGGAGAAATCGTAGCGATGGAGGAGGAGAGATCGAAACGAAAGCGGAAAAGGCCGAGGCGTTGCAAAAATCGAGCTGAAAATTCATCTCTCAATCCCAAGCACACCGATAATCATCATCAAAAAGTGTTTAATAAGATCGATGGAGGTGAAAGTGAAGATCCTGCTGCAAATCGCAGAGTATCGTCCTCGTTCCTTGACAAGGTCTCTCTTTCTCTCTCTCTACGTGAAGTATGTATTGAATTATGCTAGCGACACAATTCCGAACGCAACTATGTCGAGAGACAGCTATGTAGTTGTGTCCGAAGTTGTGTTCGTAGATTTTTTTTGATATATTGTGTATGTTTGTGTTTGTGTTTGTGTCTGTATATGGTATGTAGGTCTCATGTATGGGTATCGGAATTGAATGAGTAATGGTTGGGAAATTGTATGTATGCAGATGAGAGCGAAGTTATCGGGAGGCCATTTTCGGATGATTAACGAGAAGCTCTACACTTGCACGTATGTCTACTTTTTCGAGTATTACTTGCTAATTGCTACCACTTCATTTCTGTGTCGTTTCTCTTCCCAATTGATCAGAGGAAATTGGGAGTGAAAAACCTCAAGCTTTAAGCTTTTTGGTAGCTCTTCAGAATTTACTCATGTTGTATAAAACTGATACATTTGGCATTTTAGAAAAAGGCTCTGCATTTGTTTGGAATTATATTTACATAAGAACTCCAGTAGTGCTTCTGCGCTTAATGTTTCACTTTCTACAGGGGAAGTGAGGCCCTTGACTACTTTAAAGAAGACCCGGCATTGTTTAATGTGGTAAGAATTTTTCACCCAGAATCTAGTCAGTACATAAAAGTTTGAGCTTGTGTTTATTAGGGATGTAATTTTCTGGTTTCCTGTATTCCAATTGCAAGGACATCACTTCGACAGAATACTAGATCATATAACTGGTGCAATGCATCTAAGAATGTGTTTTCGTTGATCAGTAATGTGAATATATGTGCCAAGGGGCATCTCTCTTCAAGCTTGGTGATATTGACAAGTTGCATATAGTATAAAACGATGGTGTGCTTTGACATTATGTATGTGATTTGAATAGGATGCTAACCATCATAAGGTCATGTCTAATCAACTTGTTATCAACCATTTTGGACATGCTAGCTGAACTTCTGAAGTTAATAATCCTAAGGCCCATTTTGGTACATAATCATTCAAAGGACTTTGTGCTCGGGTTGTCATCCTGTTGGAGGTGAATGTTATCGCATTCTCATTCAAGTTGGTCACTCATGTCAAAGGTGTCTTGTACTGGTGGTTATTTGGAGCCATTATTGAGTAGATTCAATGTTTGACTTGCATTTCTAAACATCAAGAAGAAAATATAGGTGGATTAAACACTGAATCCCACCTTAGATAATTAGGTCTGAATGAAATCTAATTGAAAGCTTAGAAAATTGAAACAGATATCTGTTAAGATATATTTTGGATGTTACAACAAACTTATCATGCAAAATGAACTCGTTAAATTGCCCAACTAAATGTATTTTGACATGGTACAAATAACTCATTGTGTAGTGGTTGTCTTATGGTTTCTTTACTGCTCTTTGGTCTTCATATAACTTTGTCCATGAGACAACAATGTTATAGAACATTCTTATTCAAATGTGCCAACTTTTTCTTTATTTTGAGGTGGTGCTTTGTAACTTATATTTACTTACATGGCCAGTATCATACAGGATATCAAGAGCAAATGTCGCATTGGCCCGAGCAACCGGTTAATATTATCATTAAATGGCTAAAGGATCGCAGCGCTTCTTTACTTGTGGCTGATTTTGGCTGTGGTGAGAACTTGAAAACATTTTACAATGAAGTTTATGCCACCAATACTAGGACTTGTTACTTCGTTCTTTTAGTTGACATCTCAATGACTGACACATTCCATTGTGTTCCAGGGGATGCACGCCTTGCAAGAAATGTCAAGAATAAAGTCTTCTCTTTTGATCTAGTCCCAAGTGACCCATCAGTAATTGCATGTGACATGTCAAATGTAGGTTCTCCCTTTACAATAGAGGGTTATGTATGGCTGGCTTCGTTTTGATATGATCTGTCAGATTTTGTTGAAGAAAAAATTTAGCTTTAGCATGTACCGTTAATGCTACTTATGAGATGCTTACTCTTAACACTAAATGATTTTGCTTGAAACTGCAGACGCCTCTTGACACTTCATCTATAGATGTTGCAGTATTTTGTCTTTCGCTGATGGGCACAAACTTCGCAAGTTACCTTCGAGAAGCACACAGAGTTCTTAAGAAATCGTAAGAATGGAGTGTAATTTGAATTTTTTTTTTATCACTTTTTCTTTAATTTCAAGCTTGTAATTTGAGAGATGATGGCTCTTTTCAGTGGGTGGCTCTTGATAGCAGAAGTAAAGAGCAGGTTTGATCCAAATAATGGAGGAGCAGACCCAGACAAGTTCTCGAAAGCCATATGTGAACTTGGATTTACTTCTGTATCCAAGGTTATTCATGTCCTTTCACACTTCATTACGCGTTTTTCTTTTATTTATCCTCGCTAATTTCTAATTATTATCTGCAGGATTTCTCGAATAAGATGTTTATATTGCTATACTTCAAGAAAAAGGTTCAGTACTTGTATCCATCTTGCCATCTAGCCTCCATTGTTCCAGTACCCATCAATAATTTCTTCACTCTGTTCTTTTTGTTCTTTTTTTACAGGACAAGCAAAATTCAAAGAGGGAGGAAATCGAATGGCCTGAGTTGAAGCCTTGTTTGTACAAGCGAAGGTGAGCTATGTGAAGAGAATGCTCAGGTGTCAATACCAATGAGCACAAAGTCACGAACTCATATTGCTCCTGGTACTGCAATCTGTAAAAAGCTTCCTCATGCCCCTGCTGCGGGACTCTACTGATACTCGACATTCCTAACATGGTTAGTAAATCAGCTGGATGTTTCTGAATTGTCTGCATGTTGAGAATCAGTATCGAGGGGGTGCTGGATTTTCGGGATTTTCACGATGTGCTTTGATTATGGTACTTGTTTCGTGTCCCTTTCAATCTTTATACAAGTTGCGGAATTATGCTTGTGAGATCAATATCTTAGGTTGTTTCGAGATTGTCGGAGGATGATTTGGTTACTTAGAATCTAGTAACCAAAGCATTAAGCAGGTCTCTAAAAGAATCTGTCAATCCTGTTCACAGAAGCAGTTAGATTTTGTCTGTACGAACAAGTAAATTTAAACAGATCAAGGATCGTGTTACTAACCACTGAGGTGCTAACCTAGTTGGCCAAGATGAGTGGGATAAGATTCTCCTCTCTCCTTGTGCATGGATCACTCAAGTTCAAATTCCTCTCATGTCATTACTGGGACTTGTGTGGATTTGCAAGGAGGGTCTTTGGCCAACTAGTCACCTAGGTGGTGCCGTGGTAACGGTCTGTCTCATTCGGACAGTAGCTATGGCTCAACCGGACATTCCACAACAGGTCGAGAGCCCCAATGGTCGCGCCTATAGGGGTTGCTATGCTGGTCGCTCATTCCCACCCTTTCCCAATTCAAAAAAAAAAAAAGGATCGTGTTACTAAATAATCACGTGCATGCATTCTAACCTGCAATAGAAATACGAATGAAGTGTAAACAAACAATAATGTGATGCGCGTTGATGGAGGGAGACAGGACTGAGCGTAATGCTTTGTTTGGAACTTGGGGAAATGGAGAGGAGAAAGGAAATTTGAAAATATTTCTCTTCCTTCGTTTGGCTCGAGAAGAAAGAGGAGAGAAACTAACCAAACAAAGTACTACTGAGTACAGATATTGTACTCTCCAATTTTCTCACAGTTGCCTTCTTAGTTCTTACTTATTTCCTCATTTTTAGATCGTTTTTTTCGCTATTAGAATTATTCTCTCTTTCCGTCTTTCTTTTCCACGAGTTCCAAACAGACCATAAATTTCTTCAGATCAAATAGGCGGGTATAGCAAGTGGTGGATAACTCATGAGGTAGAGCTTTTGGATGCCCCACACTGAATCCTGAAATTGAGTCTTAATTTCTCCTCCACATGTAATAGATTAGAAATGACGAATGACAAAAAAAAAAAAAAAAAGACCGGTATGAAATATGGGGCCCTTGTATGTTTTACGAAAACAGTAGAATATATCTCTGTTACAACTACAGGGACGGTGAAAATCATATGCGATTTCATTTTCTTCTTAATACTCTTATCCAATCCTTTTCAAAGAAAGATAGGTAGCTGTGACTGTTTTTCAAATTCAGATTGTCGTTGTAGAAATAATTATGCAAAAAGGGAATGTGGGGGGTCCTATATGAGGGGGTTCACTACACACCCCGGATCCTGCAAAAAAGTATCACTATTCAGTTTGATGAATTGCTTCTTCTGGACCCGAGAGTTAGTCCGGTTAGTTGTTGGGTTTGCTCCTCATACACGATTAGCTTAAGTTCAATTTAAGGTCGGACCATAAGAAAAGGGAATTGAATTTTACACCCTCCATTTCAACATCTGCACCCTTTTTTTGTTTTTATTAGGGTGAAATTACTGAAATACCTCTCCATTTTATAATCCCTTGAGAGGTGCAGATGTTGAAATGGAAGGGTATTTCAATAATTTCACCCTAATAAAAACAAAAAGGAGGTGCAGATGTTGAAATAGAGGGTGTGAACTTCAATTCCCTAAGACAATAATTACTCCTAAATTTTCTAGTCCCCGCATGAATGGTCCGTAGCAAAATTGAAATCTTAAGAATGTGAAGTTTTGGTTCAAAGTAGAACTGTCTGATCACCAAAGCTTCAACCAAAACGAGTACGGAATTAGTTGGGAAAACAAACAAGTCAATTGTGGAAGGCGAAACCCCGAAAGGAGGAGGGGATGCTGCTTGGCAGCTGCTGCACAGCACCTGCTGTGCAGTGACCAAACGGCAGCGTTTGGTAGGCAAACCACTTGGTTTGCCAAATGTGATCTCGTGGGATCCATTTTCGGGTCCCACACAAATTATCTGAACCGTTAAATAATTATTTAAGTGCTCTTGAAAAAAATCAGGACCATTGAATATTTTTACGTAATTGATCTAATACGTTTGATTTTGATTCATAATTCAGGATCCTGTAGGTTGAAAGAATCTTCCAGAAAATTTATACGATTATGCGCTCGGTAACCCAATGATCTGAACCATAGGTATTGTAGGGCTTCTTGAGAAGAGCATCCAGTAAAAAAATTATTTTGATCCGA